>JADBJO010003368.1:154147-161647 GCA_016801955.1 Conus betulinus
CCAGCAGAAAGTAATTGCCGTGCCTTGTATAGAGAGAGAGCATGAATTAAACAGCTAATTTCAATTATCATTTCTGATCTATTCTTCAGTTTTAATGATTTCAGTGCCTGAAGCACAGACTTTGAATCAACACAAAAAGTACTTGAAATATAGATCGTGGAAATTTAGAAGATAATTTAACGCCATTAATATTGCAGTAAGTTCCGCAGTAAAAAAACCGATTTATTTTTTCCCCAGTGAAAAACATTTCTCTACTTTTAAATCAGGTATCAAATAAGCAGAGCCCGCATTTTTTTTGAATTAATGACCCATCTGTGTATACTTTTAAATGATTTGGATATTTTCTCTTCAATATGAAATTTAGCATTGCTTGCCACTATATTTATATTGTCCTTTTTTTTAAATCAGTGTGGTCAATATCAAATTGGGCCCTTTGAAGTTCCAGGGTGGGTGTAGGGGAAGAAAGAACGGCCTTGCGATACAGACTTTTCGTCAACAGTAATGCCCGTGGCTTGCCTAAGCTCAGATGTATACGTTGCCAGAGTAATCTGAGAGGATATTGTTTTTGCACGTGTAGGAAAGTCGATATCTGATCTAATTTTAATTTCATTTTTCACATCATTCTTAACTGGAACACTTCTTATCACAAATTTCGTGGCAGCCACTTCCCTCTGATCATCTAAGGGTAAAATTTGAGCCTCATTATATGTTCGAAGACAAGATGCATGGGTGGGAAGACCCATTGCAAGTTTGAGCGCTTTACATTCTATGCTTTGAAGCTTCTTTAACAGATATTTTGGTGCACTAAAAAAACACTTCTTGCGCGTATGTTAATTTTGATCTTATTAGACATTTACATAGATAAATTAGAGTGGACGTGTCTTGTCCCCATCTCTGTGTACTCACAATTTTGAGAAAATTTAAAGTTTTCCTTACTTTTGTCAGCAAATAATCTATGTGTTGATTCCAAGACATTTTCGATGTGAGGTTAACGCCCAAAAACTTGATCTGTGAAACATAATTAAGAACTATTCCATTCATTTTGAAAAACAGGCATTTTGTCGGGATTCGAGCCACTGTTGAATAAAATAATCTTTGTTTTTTCTTCAGATAAACTTAGTCCATTCTTTGTCAAGTTCTCTGCTATAATGTCGAGCTCTTTTTGATACACTTTTTTGGTATGGTTTTATGCTGCGTAGTGGGGGTTTTCTTTTTTAAGGTTACTTCCATCCACATGCATATATCGTCAGCATATTGAATCAAGATGACATTTTTAGATATTTGACTGGGTAAATCATGCATTAGTAATGAAAATAGGAAAGGAGCAATAACTGACCCTTGAGGGATACCCATGGTGTTTCCTATTCTAGTTTGAATGTTTCGATTCTTTAGAAAACAATTGATATAATCATAAATATGACCAGACAGAGCGTGTGTTGTGTGTGTGTGTGTGTGTGTGTGTGGTGTTGTGTGTGTGTGTGTGTGTGTGTGTGTGTGTGTGTGTGTGTGTGGTGTGTGTTGTGTGTGTGTGTGCGTGCGTGCGCGCGTGCAAAGCGTGCGCGTTTTGCGTGCATGCGCGTTTCTGCATTCATGTGCATGTGTTTGTGTGTGTGTGTGTGCGCGCGCGCACGTGTGTGTGTGTGTGTGTGTTGTGTGTGTGTGTGTGTGTGGTGTGTGTGTGTGTGTGTGTGTGTGTGCGCGCGTGAGTGTATGTGTGTGTGTGTATTGTGTGTGTTACTAAAATGCGTGCGTGCGTGCGTGCGTGCGTGCGCGTGCGTGCGTGCTGTGTGTGTGTGTGCGTGCGTGCGTGCGTGCGTGCGTGCGTGCGTGCGTGCTGTGTGTGTGTGTGGGTGTGTGTGTGTGTGTGTGTGTGTGTGTGTGTGTATGTGCGTGCGTGCAAGCGTGCATGCGCGTCTGCATTCATGTTTGTGTTTGTGTGTGTGTGCGCGCGCGCACGTGTGTGTGTTGTGTGTGTGGTGTGTGTGTGTGTGTGTGTGTGTGTGTGTGTGTGTGTGAGTGTGTGTGTGTGTGTGTGGTGTGTGTGTGTGTGTGTGTGTGTGGTGTGTGTGTGGTGTGTGTGTGTGTGTGCGCGCGCGTGAGTGTATGTGTGTGTATGTGTGTGTGTGTGTACTTGCGTGCGTACCCGGCGCACGGCGCGCGTGAGTTTGTATGCGTGTGTATGGGTGGTGTGTGGTGAGTGCGGCGTGCGTGCGTGGGTGGGTGCGTAGCCGTGCCGAGCGTGGCGCGTGGGTTTGTGTGCGTGACGTGCGTGCTTGTGTGAGTGTGCGTGTGTTGCGGCGTGCGGCGTGCGTGCGGCGTGGGCGTGCGGTGCGTGTGCGTGTGTGTGTGCGTGTGTGTTTGTGTGTGGTGATGTGACATTCGTGCATGTGTGTGGTGCGTGCATGCGAAAGTGTGTGTGTGTGGTATACAATTCTTGTTGAGTATGTGTTAAAAGATGCTAGGTGTGTCCTGTGTTGTGTGGGGTGGATGGCGTGGGGAGCGTTGAATTCGTGCATGTGTGTGGTGTGATGTGGGGTTTGGGGGGTGTGTGTGAGTGGCCGATTCAGAAGGAGGAGTATTTGCGTGCATGTGTATGTGGTATAGTGGGTATGCGGTGGAGAGGTGAGAGATGCAGATGGCCATATTAAATTCTTTTGAGGAGGGTAGCTAGGGCGGGTGAAATGATCTGGTGTGTGTCCATTACCCGGGGCTGGTGGGAAGTGTAGAGACCTTATGAGGAGGATGAGGAGGAGGAGAGGGAGAGAGAGAGGTCTCTGAGGAGAGAGAGAGAGAGAGAGGAGAGAGGAGGAGAGAGAGAGACGAGAGAGAGAGAGAGGAAGACGTTGAGGAGAGAGAGAACGAGATGATGAGGGACGAGAGAAGAGAGGAGACGAGAGAGAGGAGGGAGTGGGAGAGAGGGGAGGAGGTTTTTAATGGATGGGGGAGAGAGAGAGTTAAAAATATTGAGGTTTGAAGGGGATGCAGAGACGGGAAAGACGGACAGACAGACAGAAGTTGGTGAGATGGGATGGGGCGGGCTTTCAAAAGAAGAGTAGGAAAATCTGACAGAAAAACCTCAACGCGGCAAAAGACTGGCGTGTTATCCAGTACCCCGCCCCCACCCACCCACCCCCATCCACAACCCCCACCCCCACACAGGTGAGTATGTGGGTGAAGCCAGCAAGACAAAGCCGTTTCGCTTGATGGAGAGCTCGTCAGGTTTGTTATTCGTATCTGGTTACAAGTTGAAGCAACATGCTCATGTATGTACTCTCGGCCATTGTTGTTTACTGGATCAGCGTATCTTACCTACTAACAGAGTTCACTGAAGGCACTCACGGAGGAAGGGATGCTCCAAAGGAAAGTGACATGATGGATAGGGGAAACGAAGAAGAATCAGAACAAAAAAGGAGGAGGAGCAGGAGGTGGAGGGAAGAGGAGAAGCAGCGAGGAGGAGGTGGGGGAAGGAGGAGGAGGAGGAGGAGGAGGAATAGGAGGAGAAGGATGAAGAGGAGGGGTATGGAAAAAAAAAACAACAGGAGGGATGTTTCTTAAACCGATATTTGTATCCGTTTGATTAATAGTCAAAATCATTTGATTATGAATGCTCTCATTTTCTCCTCCTCATCTTTCTCATTCTCTTCCCCCTTCCTCCTGCTCCATCCTCATCCACCTACTCCTCCTCTTTCCTCCTTCTCTCCTACCTCTTCTCCTCTTCCTCCTCTTTCTTCTTGCTATTTGTGTCGTTGTTGTTGTTGTTGTTTTAGTTTTCTTCTTCTTCTTCTTTCTTCTTCTTCTTCTTCTTCTTCTTCTTCTTCTTCTTCTTCTTCGTCTTCGTCTTCCTCCTCCTCCTCCTCTTCCTCCTCCTCCTCGTCTTCCACCATCTCCCCCTCCTCCTCTTCTTTGTCTTTGTCTTCTTCTTCTTCTTCTTCTTCTCATTCTCCTTCTTCTTCTTCTTCTTTTCTTTCTTTTTTCCTTCCTCTCTATTTTTTTTTCATATAATTCTTACAATTACTACTGTTCTGTTGTTGAACCATGTGTGTGTGCGATGGGTGTGTTTCTGCCGATCAGACAGAACGTAATCTCTCTTAACATCAAGGCAGTGTTCCCGAGTTTATCCAGGAGACACGAAGAAGCGTTGCGACTTCTTTTTCGGGGAACTGTTTTACCATGCAACATGCCCCCCCAAAATGATGCTGAAGCCTTTTTCATGTATCTATACTCATTGGTTTCGAAGCTAGGAAGGGGACGGGGAAGCTATGCCTTGGTGAAAGTTAAACCATGGAGGGAAGAGAAGACGGGGACGTGAAGACCCGCGCCTAACTCACGATTTCGGTTGCAGCTGCCGCCTCCTGTGTGATTTTGTTGATGTTCTTTTTTTCTTTTTCTTGCTTTTTCTGTTTTCTTTTCGGTTACGGATTTCGCATGTCTGCAAAAGCGAGGCCGTTTGCAAATATAGGCAAGGGGGTTCTGCGACACACACACCATACACACACACGCGCGCGCGCGCGTGCGCAAACACAGACGCACACACACACACACACACACACACACACACACACACACACACACACACACACACACACACAAACAAACACACACACACACACACACACACACACACACACACACACACACACACACACACACACACACACACACACACACACACTGCACGCCCTCGCGCATGCAGTCAGGCACACACACACACACACACACACACACACACACACACACACACACACACACACACACACACACGCACACACACACGCGCGTGCGCGCGCGTACACCCATGCACACAAAACACACACGCGCGCGCGCGCGCGCGCGCACACACACACACACACAAACACACACACACACCGCTGCGTTTAAAGAAAAAAAAAGTGCGGGAGGGGGGTAGGGAGTTATTGGATCAGAATAAGGAAATAAGTTCTAGTTGTTTGAAATCTTCAATGCAACGACAGAAAAAAAAAAAACAACAACAAAAAAAAACGTCTTACCCAGTGTCCACCCCCGCCCCCACCTCCCCCTATCCGTCAGAAAAAAAATATTGATTACAGTAACAATCTATATTTAAATACATTTTAGATCACTTAAAGCATTCATCTTTGATTCCTTCCCTCTACCTATCAATTTCTCTCACCACTCTCCCACCCCGGTCCCCTTTCAATTTTATTGTAACTTTCTAACATAGTGAGAATGATCTCAAATGCAATGACCGGTATCTGTGTGAGGGTCTGCATTACACAGAATTCCTCAAACACGGGAGGACCAACACGTCGGGCACTCCGTGATCCAGTGAGACAAAGAAGTTTCGCCTGATGGAAAACTCGTCAGGCTTGTTAGTGTATTCGCTTGCCAGCTGCAGCAACATGGTCCTGCATGTACACAGGGCCTTTTTGGTGTTTAATAGTAGTATCCTGTGCCGTACACTGAAGAAGCCCGGCGAAAAGACACACAGTAACTGTACTAGACAGGAGGAAAGGACGTTCTACCAAAAGAACCGTAAACGGAGAAAGAGAGAGAGAGAGAGAGAGAGAGAGAGAGAGAGAGAGAGAGAGAGAGAGAGAGACTTAGGGGAATGAGGAGGAGGGGAAGGAGGAAGAGGAATAGGAGCAGCAGGCGGAGGAGGAGGAGGAGCAGGAGGAGCAGGAGCAGATGGAGGAGGAGGAGGAGGAGGAAGGAAGAGAGGAGGAGGAGGAGGAGGAGGAGGAGGAAGAGCAGAAGGAGGAGGAGGAGGAGCAGGAGGAGGAGGAGGAGGAAGAGGAGCAGGAGAACACAACAATAGCAACGACACGACTAACGCAGTTTCAGCTGTTTTACTTGTGTCTTCACTGATGACGGAAATCGGTCAATATGAATTTGTTCCTGCTATAAACTGTTCCTTCCTTCTCCTCTCCTCTTCCTCCTTTCTTCTTTCTTCTTCTTCTTCTTTTCTTCTTCTTTTCTGCCATTCTACTTTTAAACCATGTTGTCTATATCACCGTTATCCTCAAAGTAAAAGCCTTTTTCCAGCTAGACTCTTTCAACCGTCTGCTCCCCCGCTCCCCCTCCATCAGTCTGAACCAGGATTTGCCTCAGCATCAGCTCTCTCTCTCTCTCTCTCTCTCTCTTCTCTCTCTCTCTCTCTCTCTCTCTCTCTCTCTCTCAAGATGGCAGATAGTGCCTTCCCAACCGCCGGTACGACTCCTCGAATTATAGGTCGGGGTAGGAGATTTGAACAGAGTCCGGTTCATCCAGGTGGGTCAGTCAGTCCTGTGTCTGCGTTCAAACAGGAGGGAGAGAGGATGGGGCTGACTGGTAAGGACTTGGTTGATTTTGTTCAGATATGTGCAGATCGTGCTCTCTAAGAGCATGAACATGAAAGCAGAGGTAGCATTGAGAGAGAGAGAGAGAGAGAGAGAGAGAGAGAGAGAGAGAGAGAGAGAGAGAGAGAGAGAGAGAGAGAGAGCTGACGCTGAGGCAAACCCCGGTTCAGACTGAGGGGGGAGGGGGAGGGCGAAGGTTGAAGGAGTCCGGCTGGATATGCCTTTTCTTTGAGGAGCACGATAATATTGACAGTTATCTTTGTCAACTTGAGGGTCTCGCAAGATTGCAACGGTGGAGTCAAGATACATGGGCTATCCGTCTGGGGACTCTTTTGAAAGGAAAGGCACGTGATGGATACACTGGGCTTTCTGAGGGGGAAGTGAGCAGATATGATGATCTTAAAGCCGCTTTGCTGTTGAAATTGGAAGTGTCGGCCGACTCCTACAGGGTTAAGTTTTGGACAGCAAGGAGGGTGTCGGGAGATTCGTACCGTCGCCACGTTCCGAACCTCCAGCTTTGGCTGAGTCGATGGTTAGAGCTATCGGGCAGGAAGGCTACATTTGAGCAGCTTCAGGACTTGCTTCTTGTTGGAGCGGCTTCTGGGTGGGATGTCAGTGGAACTGACTACTATCGTTAGGGAAAGACAACTAAAGTCGGTCCTAGAGGCAGCTGACCTTGCTCAGGTATATGAGAAGGCATGAAGGGGGACAGAAGGTGCCAAAGCAAGTGTGTGTGCGTGTGTGTGTGTGTGTGTGTGTGTGTGTGTGGGGGGGGGGTTACCGAGCGATGTTGGCTGATTCCTACTCCTTTGAATGACTTGCTGTGCTTTTTTCTGTAAAAAGCAGGGTCACAAAAAGTTAGAATGTCCGCAGTGGAAAAGGGAGAGGGGAAAGAGCAATATTAGGGCAGTGGTGACTTCCATGCATCACGAACCGGCTACTGAACAGGTAGAGGAACTCTGTGGAAAGTGTTCAGGGAAGAAGTTAGTAGGACATTGCGCAGCCGGTGTGGGAAGGCACTCTGTGTGAGCTTTGCGGGACGCTGGTGCCGAGTTTATTGTTGTCCGGGAAAGCCTAGTGGCTCAAACCCAGAGAACTGAAGAGTTCTCTAATGTCACTCTGGCAGATTCCAGCGGGAGTGAGGAGTTGCCCCTTGCTTGGGTGGATATCCAGTCTCCTTTCTATT
>JADBJO010003368.1:166647-171647 GCA_016801955.1 Conus betulinus
ACAAAAAGAAGAAGAAGAAGAAGAAGAAGAAGAAGAAGAAGAAAGAAGAAGAAGAAGAAGAAGAAGAAGAAGGAGAAGAGAGAAGGAGAAGAAGAAGGAAGGAGGAGGAGGAGAAGAGAGAGAAGGAGGAGGAGGAGGAGGAGAAGGAGGAGGAGGAGAAGGAGGAGGAGGAGAAGAAGAAGAAAGAAAAGAAAAGAAGAAAAAGAAGGAAGAAAAAGAAGAAGAAGGAAGAAGACAAGCCGCATGTACAGGTGAGTGGAGGGAGCACGGGTGCAGTATGTCGATAGGGGGATGTGTTTATCTTGGTGTCGGAGGCAATGTAACGTTCATATTTATGACATGCTGCCGCAACTGACGAGAAGCTTGGCTTCGCTTTTACTTTCCCTTTCTCCCTTTGGTCGTCCGTCTGTCTGTCTGTCTGTCTGTCTGTCTGTCTGTCTGTCGGTCGGTCGGTCGGTCTAGCTGGTTGTCTTGGCGTGTGTTTGTCCGTCCGTCAGTCTTTCTGTCGGTGTTTGTCTGTCTGTGTTGTCTGTCTGTCTGTCTGTGTCTGTCTGTCTGTCCGTCCGTCCGTCCGCCCTTGTGTCTGACTGTCTGTCTGTCTGTCTCTCTCTCTGTAACTCTCTCTCTCTCTCTCTCTCTCTCTCTCTCTCTCTCTCTCTCTCCCAATCCCCCCTCTCTCTTGCCACAGAAATACTTATCTCGTACACGCTTCCCTCGGGTAGGGAGAGACAGAACCTGAAAAGCAAACATGGAGTGGCATGGAGAGGGAAAAGAGGAAAGTAGGGCGGGGGTTGTGCAGATGGGGCACAGACTGGAGCGGGAGGGAAGTAAAAGAGATTTGAAGTCAGTCTTTTTTCTTCATCTGTTTCTTCTTCTTCTTCTTCTTCTTTCTCTTCTTCTTCTTTTTCTTCTTCTTTCTTCTTCTTCTTCTTCTTCTTCTTTTCTTCTTCTTCTTCTTCTTCTTCTTCTTCTTCTCCTCTTACTCCTCCTCCTCCTCCTCCTCCTTCTTCTTCTTCTCACAGTAATATGTGTTCAACAAATTTCAGAAGAAAAAGAGGATACTGTAGTCGAAATGATTTGAAACAAGGCATCAGTAGCTTTCAGTTTATGTATATGTAAAAGGACGCTACGGATTAAAAAAAAAAGGAAGGAAGGAAAATGATACGTTTAACGAATTGTTTGGCTTTCAACTGATGATTTTAAAAGACGGCTACGTAATTTACAAAAGAAAGAATTAGCGTTTCGGTGTACTTCTTAGTCTATTTGACACGCAAATTCGGTCTGTTTCTCAATATTAAAACGACATGTGGGGGTCACGTTTATGCTGTGGCATTCTGCTGCGGGAAGTCCGCCTCTTTGCGCTGAAGAGATTTCTTGAAGTATTCATAAAGCCACACTAGTATAATATATGGCGAAACAAACACTTACCCAAATTGCTTTGATTTAGTGATAAGACGTATGTATTGATAGCTGAAATTAACACCAACGAAAGGATCTAAATTGCCAAAGAAAGCACATATAACAAGTGTTGTGACTTACACTATAGAAGCTAGGCACCGGATCGTGATGACGAAAATTACGTGCGAGTTTGGGATGGGGATGAAAAAAAAATCTTGTTGAAGCCAGGAGAAAGAAATGTTTGAAATTTTCTGTGTATTTTGCGCACTGGGGTTATTGATTGCAGACGCTAAAATCACAGTTCTCACATTTATGTCTGTGACAGGTTTGAATAGCACAAACACTTCAACACGTTTTGCTATGTTACAGTACGTTTGTCTTTGGAAACACATACACATTTAAATATGGCTATCTTCTTGTCCGGAAACAGGGACTTGTTTTCGTTTTCACAGTCAGACACAACACAGGGATTGCTACCCTGTTGACCTATTATCCAAAAATGCTCAAGAAATTGCTTGGTTTTGTATTCCATGGTCTTGCTTGGGCTTCTCTTACGAGAAAGTTTCACACATCGGGAGAACCGTATAAACCCTTCTCTGTTTCAAGTACGTTCCTCCTTGAGCAACAAATCGGGAAATATTTCAAAATAAGTCAAAATCAATTTTTAAAAATTGAAATACATCTGCATTTTGTATCAAACTATCATTTTGATTGTTACATATTGCCTTTATTAGCACGTGCTGAGTTTATCCCTAACGTCTATACACAACTCGTAGAAGGGGTTAGGGAGTTATTGAATAAATTCTTTTTCTTTACTTCTTCTTCTTCTTCTTCTTCTTCCGCTCAAGTCTTTTGACTGTAAAGTTTTCTTTTTTACTTGCCTTTCCTTTTAGTTACGATCATTTTTCCAACCGGCTTCACATAGACATTTATACTTATTAACTCATAGTGATTTTAAATATGTCTGTCTGTCTGTCTGTCTGTCTCTCTCTCTCTCAAGTACTTTTTCTCCATTTTCACTTCTTCCTATCTTTCTTCCCTCTCGGTCTTTGAGTGTAATTCTTTCTGTCTATTGCTCTCCTTGTCTCAGTCGCTGTGCCTCTGTTCTCGTTTTCCATTCCCGGCCTCCCTCCCCGCCTCTCTCTCTCTCTCTCCTCTCCTCCTCTCTGCTCTCTCCCTCTCTCTCTCTCGCTCTCGCTCTCTCTCCTCTCTCTCGCTCTCTCATCCTCCTCTCTCCTCTCCCTCCTCTCTCCTCCTCTCTTCTCTCTCTCCCTCTCTCCTCGCTCGCTCGTGTGTGTGTGTGTGTGTGTGTGTGTGTGTGTGTGTGTGTGTGTGTGTGTGTGTGTTGTGTGTGGTGTGTGTGGTGTTTGACCGCTGTTGCTGTTTTCTTCTTCTCTTCTTCTTCTTCTTTTCTTCTTCTTCTTCTTCTTCTTCTTCTTCTTCTTCTTCTTCTTCGTCTTCTCTTCTCTTCTTCTCTCTTCTCTTCTGTCCTCCTTCTTCGCTTTCTCTTCCTCTTTCCTCCCTTCTTTCCTCCTCCTCTGCGTCTCTTCTTCTTCTCTTCCTTCTTCTTCTCTTCTTCTTCTCTTTTCCTCTTCTCCTCTCTTCTCCCTCCTCCTTCACCCCCCCTCCTCCTCCTCCTCCTCCTCCTTCTTCTTCTTCCACTGGGAGAAATATTGGAAATGGAATGGGGATGGGGGTCTGATGCAAATATAATCTTCTTTGAACTGATTATTACTCCTCCTTTTTTCCCTTTCTATTTATGGGGATGGGGGTCCCAGTGGTTTACACTTACACCCTACCCGCCCCCCCCCCCCCCCCTCCTCCCTCGAACCTTATCTCTCTCCCTCCCTGCTCCCCCCTACCCCCCCCCCCATCCCCTGTGTATGTGTGTGTGCGTGGTGTGTGTGTGTTTGTGTGTGTGTGTGGTGTGTGTGTGTGTGTGTGTTGTGTGTGTGTGTGTGTGTTTTCTTTCTCCCCTCTGCACCCACCCCCCCCTTCCCCGTCTCCTCTCTATCTGTCTCTGTGCTCCCCTTTACGGATTTACGAGTTGTGTCTACATACGTGTTTATATTCAAGGCCTATTCATATAGGCCTCTGCGTACATCATAAATCTCCATAAAACTGTACTGTTTTGTTTTTATCCTTATTCCTTTGCTTTCGTTTCTCCCAAACCGTCTTCTAGCCCCATCATTTTCTACCTGCCACCCTTCTGTCTGTCTGTCTGTCTGTCTGTCTGTCTGTCTTTCTGTCGTTGTCTGTCTCTCTCCCTCTCTCTCTCTCTGTCTCTGTCTGTCTGTCTGTCCTGTCTGTCTGTCCTCTCTCTCTCCTCTTGTTTCTTTTTCTTATTGTTCTTGTTCTTGATCGTCTTCTTCCTCTTCTTTTTTTCTTAGTTGACTTCTTCCTCTTCTTTCTCTCTTCTCTTCTCTTCTTCTTCTTCTTCTTCCTCTCTCTTTCTTTCTTCTGCTTCTTCTTCTTCTTCGTTCTTCTTTCTTCCTTCTTCTGTTTTTCATTTGTCCTCACTCCCTTCCCGGCATCTCTATCCCCTATCAGCTTCCTCCCGGCGTCCGTTGCCTTTCTCCCCTCCCTCCCCCCCCCCCCTGCCTCTATTTCTATCTCCCTCTGTGTCTCTTATCCCTTTCCTCCCCGAGCTTCCTTTCTCTCTCATCTCCATCCTAATCTCTCTCATCTCCTGCCGTTCCTCTTCTCCTCTCCCCCTTTCTTTCTCTCTTTTTTTCTCTCTTTTTTCTTTTTCTCATCTTTTCTCTCCTTTTTCCTTTGTTCCCCCTCTTTCCCTTCTTTCCTTGTTATTTTTCTTCTTAATCCATCATCTTACTCCACTTCACGACTAACCATCTCCGTTTTCTCCTCTCCCCTCGCCCTCCCATCCGCACCTCTCTCTTCTCTTTGCTCTTCTTCTATTATCCATATCCCATCATCTTAATCCCGACAACCTCTCCGGGCTTCCCATTCCACTCCCATCCTCTCTCTCTCTCTCCTCTCCTCACTCCTCTCCTCCTCATCCTCAGCCCTCTCCATCGCTCTCCCTCCCTCTCCTCTCATCTCATCTCTCACCAATCCGCTCTCACTCTCTTCTCACTCTCTCCCGTCTCCCATCTCATCTGGTGTCTGTCTTTCTGTCTGTCCTGTCTTTCTATCCAGACGGGGGATATGTTAGTTTGGGTTCCTTCCGTTCCCCACCACCTGGGTTGCTTCCGTTCTCCCCACCACCTTCACCCTCAACCACCCCCCCTCTCTGTCCTCACCTCCCTCCCTCCCTCCTCCCTCTCTCCTCCTCTCTCTCGCTCTCTCTCTCTCTCTCTCTCTCTCCTCTCTCGGCTTCCGCTCTCCTCTCTTTCACATCTCTTCTTTCTTTTTCTTTGTTCTTTTTTTTTCTTCGTGTCCCCATCATCTCTGCCACCACACGCACTGCCCTCCGTTCCCACATCCCGGACCTCTCTTCTCTCTCTCTCTCTCCTCTCTCTCTCATCGCTCTCTCCCTCGCTCTCCTCTCACTCTCGCCCTCTCTCTCTCTCTCTCCCTCACTCTCTCTCTCCTCTCTCTCCTCCCTCCTCTCTCTCTCTCTCGTCGACTGAGAGGGAGTT
>JADBJO010003368.1:179147-189147 GCA_016801955.1 Conus betulinus
GATGATTAAGATGATGCTACGGATTTCCATTTCGGTCTGAGACTACATGACAGGGCTGTACTCTACGCTTCCTTTCATAATTTATCCCGGCGTCAACCAGGCCCAAGAGATACAAGCACCTGCAGCGTTGGTCAGGAAATTTAAGCAACACTCTCAGAAACGTATCCATTAAGTGGATGAAACTCGACTGTGTGGTCCCAGTCTTCCCAACTGAGCCCGTAGCAAACTCAACTCTGGATAGGAGCCGGTCGGGGCAGAAAAACCACATGACTCAGATGGGAATGGAACCCACGACCTCCCAGCCGGGAGTCCGCGACGCTAACCACTTCGCCACGGGCGGCTGGTCCTCTCTGTCTCTTTCTCTTGCTCCCCCCTCTCTGTTTGTCCGTCTGTCTGTCTATCTGCCTGTCTGTCTGTCTGTCTGCCTCTCTCTCTCTCTCTCTCTCTCTCTCTCTCTCTCTCTCTCTCTCTCTCTGTATCTATCTCTCTCATTCTTTCAATATCGGGGAGAGACGTATTTCTCAACAGGCAGGCAGGACAGACAGACAAACAGACAGACAGACGAGCAGTCAGACGTATGACATTATACAATTGCTCAATGTAGGTAACCCATTAGATGTATAATCATCGTTAACCGCAGTAAGCCATAATGTCTCTATCGCCGACAGGAGAAAAGATTAGAATGCTTTTGTGGTCATTTTTTTCATGGATCGATTTATTCCACCTTCTTCTATGAGTGTTTTCGTTGCTTTGTGTGTTTATTGTTTTCAAATAATCGTAGAAACTGATTTTTTTTTCTTTATTCCTGCTGATCTCCAGTCAAAAACAACATGAGATTTTGTACACTCGAGGAAATAGTCTGTATGCATCCATTATAATGTAACGTAGAAGCCGATAAGTATAACACGCTCTGGAACTAAATTAACGTTATCAGGTTAACCCCCCGTCATCACCATCAATCATCTCGTTTAGATTTCTCATAGTCTAGTTTTTCTGGATTTTTTTTTCGTTTGGTTCTTCCTCATGTCATGCTCATCCGCTCTCTTCTTTTCCCTCTTTCTTTTCTTCCCCCTCTCGTAGTACTTCCACTTTTTCTCCAACGCATATGTGTCCTCCTTTTCTTCTTCTTATACCCATGTCTTTTATTCGCTGTTGTTGTTGTTGTTTGTTTTTGTTGTTGTTATTGTTGTTGTTGTTGCTGATGTTTTCAGATCCAGTGAGAAGTCGTCTAGAAGACTTTCAGTTTGCTGACTTTTGTACCCACGAAAGTTCCACTAATTAATGAAACACATTCTCCAACGTCTTTCGTAGTATCACAGCATAGTTTCTCCTTCTTTTTCTTCTTCTTCCTCTCCTACTCCCCACCCCCCCCCCCCCCCCTCCTTATTCTTGTTGTTGTCCTTCTTGCTCTTCTTTTTCTTGTTCTTGTTCTCTTCCTCCTCCTCCTCCTTCTTCTTCTTCTCCCAGTCCTCCTCCCTTTTTCTTTTTCTCTTCGTCGTCCTCCTCCTCCTCTTCCTTCACCCCTTCATCCTCCTCCTCCTCCTCCTTCTCCTCCTCTTCCTCCTCCCCCAGATAGAGATCATCATTTTTCATCTGAGCTAAGATTTTACAGAATTTTTTACGAAGTTTCTGGAAAGCTTTCAACAAATGTATTTTAAAGAGATCCGTGAAAGGTTGGGTTTTTTTTTGTTGTTGTTGTTGTTGTTGTTGTTGTGTTGTTGTTTTTTTGATGACTTGTGAGTTCATTTTAACATGATGACAGCCCTTATATGGCCCTTTGCGGCCGGCTGGGCTACATCCAACATTACCTGCCTACATCCTACCCCCCCCCCCCCCCCCCCCTTTTCTTTTTCCTTTTGAAGATAGGCCTACACACGCGCGTTCTAACTTTCGCTTTAAAACATCAAGAGGAAATAATCAATATGTGACGAAAACCAGTGATTTTTCAGGGGAGAAATTCTAGTACTGATGAGATCTTGGCCTCTGCAGTGTAAAATCTACTGTATCAGGAAGGTCTTTCAGCTTTCCTCTGTGGGTGTGTGCAAACAGAATTTGTGCCGACAGTAACGATTTTTTAAGGCCATGTGAAACTTCGTCTCGTTTAAACTTCACGTCTTCCTGACTAGTGTGCAGGAGTTGCTCCCACTCTTCTCTCTTACACTACCAAAGAAAGAAACAGCAAGTCTCTGGCTCCTTCTGTAGCACCCAGACCCACGGCACGATCAGTATCAGGCTGCTGGAGAAGATCCTCGGCTGCTGTTCTCATGTTCGGTATTTATTACCAAATCTGATTGAAATGACATATGTCGTTTTTTTGGAGAAAGCCAAAATGCATGCAAATACACGAAGACAGAGCAAGCAAATGCTTATGTGTTGTTGTAGGTAATATTTTTCTTACTTTTTATGACCAGAAACACGTTTGAAATTTTGGCAAACCAGACTTTTATTACTGTTCTCAAAAGACTCCCGCCGGTATTGAAAACTGCCTGTTTCTATACTATTAGACCCATTTCTACACAGACACTCTTTGCTAACAAATTACTGGGCTTATAGAATGCAGTCAAACCCAGTCTCTGTAAGTATTTTTCGGATACAATCCAACCATGGAAATACGCAAATAGTACATGCATGGGGGAAATGAATACAAATCAAACATAATTTGCAGGAATATTTTCTGTATATGTGTTTGAATCAGTCCAGGTATTGTTTTCTTTTTTTTTTCTTGTCTTTTCGTTTTTGTTTTTTGTTTTTCATTTTTTCTTTTTCTTTTTTTTTTTTTCGCCGTCCTATCTTCAGAGCACCCGCGCCGCTCATTTCGACCCCTCGTCCACAGCCACAGCCTGGCCCGTCCCGCCACAGCCCCGACACCGGCAATCTGCATGGAGACGTCAATGTCCGGCCGTCATCAGAAGTGACACTTCACTGCTGTCCAGTGCTGGTGCACAGTGGTGCTCGTTCTGATCCAGTCTACCCACGCACTAAGTACCCTGCTGACGACAACAATTGGTCGCAGAGCTAGCGTGGGGTGAACTCTTCCACCGGAGGGCACCACCGCGTCCGTGCAACGACTGTCCCGGTGAATTGATCGATACCGGTGACTCCAACAGTATCAAATCAAGGGTATAGACGCGAACAGGCGACTGATATCACTGCGAGAGCAGGGCATGAAGGGCTGCAGAATTTGAGACCTTTCACTTTTAATTCCGGATAGATGAGGTAGAGGACGGTTCCATTCTGGTCTGCGACTGCATGACAGATGTACACCACGCTTACTTTCGTAACACATACCGGCGTCAACCAGGCCCGAGAGGCACAGACACCTGCAGCGCTGGACAGGGAATTTGAGTAACACTCTCAGAAACCCAGTCCATTCAGTGGGTGAAACCCGAGTGTTTAGTCCCAGTCTTCCCAGTTGAGCCATGGCAAACTCAAATCTAAGTAGGAACCGGTCGGGACAGGAACATCCCACACAACTGGCTCTGATGGGAATCGAAACCAAGGTCTTCCGGCCAGGAATGCGCAGCGCTAACCACTTCGCCACAGTGGGATGGTCAATCCAGGATTTTTTATACATACGACATTCTAGAGGCATCAGAATCTGTCCATTCCGCCTTGGAGGCAGACACATGGAAGTGAAGTGGAAAGCATTGCTCTCCGGTACCTGTCTCCTACGGATCTGGCTCACACCGGAGCTCTGAACATGGCATGTTTACAGTAAACCATGGGGTCCTGAGACATTCAGAGACTCATCTCAGTTGACATGTGCTCGGTCATTTTGTGTCTGCCATAGGAACGGCCCAGTATAAGTCTGCCCCTGGAGTCTGTTGGACTGTACGCAGTGTGGCCTTGAGAGTATTCCGATATTTGTTTGGCTGGTGATGTTTCTTGTTCTCTTCCTTTTAATCTGGATGTGCAGCCTATAACACAACAAACTGCACTGTTCAATGCTTTTAGCTGCCATTGCTTTCATGGCAGAGAGACTTTTCTTGCATTTAAGAACGATATTCTCACATGATTTTCTAAGAGTCAGCATTCCATCAAAATCTATACGCAAACAGCGTAGGCTGTCAGCTGATTTAATTTGCATTTCACTGAAGGAAACAGGTGAGGGTAATTGTTCTGATGTCTTGTTGTTGAGAGTATTGAACAATGTCTGGGCTCTTGAAGGGTTGATGGACAATCCATTTTCTTGACATCAAATGAGCAATGTTGTTCGACAGCTGTTGAACGGCTTTCGTTCTTTCTTGAGAATTGTGAGGTTTGTCGATCAGACCGTCATCTGCTAATGTCAACACTCGAGCAATTCCGTTTCTATTCAGGTCTGCAAGGCCTTTAGAGTAAACATTGAATAAAACAGGGGAGAGAGGAGAACCTTGAGGTAAGAGGAGGAGAAGAGACGAGGAGAGGAAGAAGGAGGGGATTAGAGAACAGTGAGGACAGACGGGGCGAGAGGGGAGGAAAGAGATGGGGAGAGGAAGAGAAGAACGAGAGAGGAGAGAAAATTGAGAGGAGGGGGGGAGACAAAAGGGATGGAGGAGAGAGAGCACAGGAAGAGAGCGAAGTATCAGAGAGAGATAAGGGAGAAGATGAGAGGAGGGGGAGCGAGAGAGAGGGCGAGAGGAGAAGGAGAGGAAAGAAATTGAGAAGAGAGAGAGGAGGAGAGAAGAGAGAAGGAAGAGGAGGGGACATCTGAGGGAGAAGAGAGAGGGGAGGGAGGAGGAGGGAAGAGAGAGAGAAGGGAGATGGCGAGAAGGGGAATGGAGGAGGAGAGAGAGAGAGATGAGATGAAGGGAGAGAAAGAGAGAGAGGAGAGGAGAATGAGAGAGGAAGAGGAAGTTAGAAGGAGGGAAGAGGAGGAGAGAAGGGGGGGAGAGAGAGACGAGAGAGGGGAGGAGAGGAGGAGAGGAGGAAAGAAGGAATGGGAGGGAGAGGGAGGGAGAAGAGAAGATGAGAGAAGGAGGATTGAGAGAGAGGAATGAGAAAGAAGAGTTGATTTTTCGAGAGGAGAGATGAGAGAGAGAGAGAGGGAGGAAACGAGATGGAGAGAAAGAGGGAAGAGGGAGAGAGAGAAGAGAGAGGAGAGGGGAGAGTCAGGAGGGGGAGAGGAGGTGCTGAGACCAGGAGAGAGGGAAGATGGGAGAGACACAGGAGAGGGGGAGAAGAGACTGAGAGGAGGGAAGAGGAGAGAAGGAGGAAGGGAGATTGAGAAAAGAGTCCGAGAGAGGAGGGAGCGAGAGAACAGAGACTAGAGGATCAGATTCAAGAGAGAAGAGGGAGAGAGGAGAGGAAAGGGAGGATGAGTGCGGAGGGAGAGAAGAGAAGAAGACGAGAGATCAATTGAAGAGGGAGGAGAGAGAGAGAGAGGAAGGGGGGAGAAGCGGAGGAGGAGAGGAAGGAGGGCAGAGAAGATTAGATGAGGGGTAAACAGCCAGAATGAGGAGAGAGGGAGAGACTGAGAGGAGAGAAGAGAAGGACGAGGAGAGGGGAGAGAGAGAGAGAAGGAGAGAGGAGAGAGAAGCGGGAGGAGGGGAAGAGAGGAGAGGAGGAGGGAACATGGGGGGGGAGGGAGAGAGAAATTCTCACTTCAAACGAGAGATTGGAGAGGTTGCGGGACCAAGGAGAAGAGAGAAGGGGCTAAGAAGGGTATTCTGTTCGAAAACTGGGGCGTTTACATTTGTTTTCTGACTGTTCAACACATGACAGACTAAAGGATTAAGAAGCAACAAGGGCCGTCGGATTAAAGGCAAATGACATGCTCTCTTACACTGACATATCTGGTTGCCAATCAATTCTGTGCAGAAAATGATTATTGTTTTTTCGAATGATATATCATTTAAGTTGCCTGATTACCTAATAATACGAACCAAAACCACGACAGATAATGTATTGAAATTGCCAAAGCAAACAAACTCTAACTATCATTCATGAGCAAAATTACATATCAATTTCAGAAAAAGGAAGATAATGATACATACACAGAGCGGATGGCGCGAGGGATGAGGGAGGCGCGAGGGGAGAGGCTGGGGTGGCGTGAGCTTGGCGGGAGCGAGAGGGCGAGGGGAGGCAGAGGAGAGAGGCGAGAGAGGAGATTTCTGAGCGATGGGCGCGAGGGGAGAGAGAGAGGGAGTGCGAGGGCCGGAGTGGAGAGAGTGAGGCGGAGAGAGGAATATCTGGAGGCTCGGCCGAAGTAGGTCCGAGTATTTCATGGAACAGTGTGCAGTGGATGGATTCATGGTTCTAAAGCTGTATAATCCTAAACGATAACAGTTGTAACATGTACAAATATCCCCATGAAATAATCAAACACTTCTTGTCGGCTCATTTCAATCATCCTCTGATTCTCGTCTTCCACGATTGTCCGCACTGGAAACGAAAATCCAATAATAAGAGGTCCCTTTCCAATCCTCAGCTGCGTGGAACAATGTACTTCCGTTCTTTCAGAAATTAGTCATTCCCTCACTAAATACAAGACAAAGTTTAACAGCATATCGCTTCCGTATTAAACATAATGTGCAATGCTTACAGTTATAATACGAAGGTATGCACAGGTAGGGTTAGGACTGTGTGTGTGCATTATATCTATGTCTCCGTATGTTGGAAGTGTGAGCCAGTGAATGACTGCCTGTAGGTCATAAAATAACTTATTTCATAACTTACCATCATAACGTAACTTCCTAACGTAACTTCTACGTGCAGGTATCAAAAACTTCGGGTTACCAAATATCCTATATCAAGATCGTACTTCATCATTGGGAATTTAAGACGTTTTTGAAATTTTGTCTTGTTTACGAATCATTGAAACTATCGCTGAATTGATTACGTCTAAATCGACTAACTTAAATTTATTCAGCAGAAGCTCATCGTGAGTTATATGACTGTCTGTGCTCATAGTTTCAGTTTCAGTTTTTTCAAGGGGTCACTGCATGTGGTCTAGTCTATATAGGCTATTACAACATCTGCTCAGTTTTGAGACCAGGACTGCTCAAAGGGCAGGTGAAGACAGTGCTTCTCTGGGTCCTCCCCAGCACCTTCGGGTGTTTGTTTTTTTCTTCTCCATACTGCGCATACACTTTAGCTGAATCGATAAATGTATTAATGACTAAGATGAAAGGATTTAAACACGAGGCTCTGGATGGACACAACTTCGCACATGTCTGAACTACGCTTGGTCAGACTTTGGCTGTCTCCATGACACTGTCTGTGCCACTATCATGACTGTATGTGTGTGTGTTTGCGTGTGTGTGTGTGTGTGTGTGTGTGTGTGTGTGTGTGTGTGTGTGTGTTGTGTGTGTGTGTGTGTGTGTGTGTTGTGTACGTGTATGTTTTCTGTGTTTGCGAGGAGGGTGGTTGGGCATGGCCCCCACGTATGTGTGCCAGTGCATGCGGTGTGTCCATGTAAAAGTGTGTGTGTGTGCGCACGCTCGCGCGCGCGCGCTATGTGTGTGTGTGTGTGTGTGTGTGTGTGTGTGTGTGTGTGTGTGTGTGTGTGTGTGTGTGTGTGCGCGCGCGCGCGTGGTGTGTGTGTGTGTGCGTGTGCGTGCGTGCGTGCGTGCGTGCGTATGCCTATGTGTGTGGTGTGTGTGTGTGTGTGTGTTGTGTGTGTGTGTGTGTGTGTGTGTGTGGTGTGTGTGTGTGTGTGTGTGTGTGTGTGTGTTGTACATGAATGCACATCTGCATGCATGTATAGACTGTGGGCTTGTGTGTAAGCACGCTCCTGCAAGCAGGCGTGTGGTGCGGAGTCTCTTCTGGACAACCTTTTGATTTTGCATATTGGTTGGGTTTCTTCTCAAGTGCGCGAGTGCGCGAGTGTCTGAATGATCTGACAACCTTGACCTGTAGGAAGGGGGAGAGGAGGAGGGGCATATTCGGAGCGGTTCGACGATTGAAGTGTTCTCTTTCCCTTTTTTGTTCTTCCTCTGTGTTACGTATTGCGAGTTACCTGAATGGGGGAATGTTGAGCCTTTGTTACTGCTTCGGTGTTCATTTTGGTGCAGATGATTCTCCATGAATCATGTGCAGCAATATAGATTTAGGTTTTTTTTTTTTTTTTTCAAAACACCGACTCGTGGTAATAGAAGATTATGTGGAGTGACGCCATAAATGATGCTGATATGATGCATGCATGCATACATACGTAAATCCATAGATAAAATCACATTCATCATGATGATTTGAAATAAAAAAAAATCTTTATACAGTACACATATCTGCATTACGCCCCCCTCTCCCTCTCTTCTTCCGTTGCTCTCTCTCTCTCTCTCTCTCCTCTCTCTCTCTCTCCTCTCTCTCTCTCTCTCTCTCTGTTTGTATGAGTGCACGCATGCGCGCACATGTACATGTCAGCATGTTTGTCTATGCAGGTGCTCATATCGGTACTCCCTCAAACGATCCCAACCATCTTCAGTCTTCTGCTGCCATCATTTCACAGATTTTTCTGGGCGATTCCTGGCCCTGTGATAAGCATAATTATTGCTGATATTGCTGCTCATCTTCCGTCCCCTGAGCCTGTCCCACATGACGGAGGGTGCCATGATAGCATTGACAAGATGATACCAGGAGATATCGGACTGTGGATTTGAGAAAGAAAAAAAAAAAAGGTGCAGGCGATTCTGGTAGTGTTCGTGTCTCTCTCAGACTGAAACGAGATAGTCTGGCTGAGGCAGACATGGAGTCCTGCGTTTTGCGTTCTGATTAAAATTCATGCCATGCGTAATCCGAGCGAACCTGTAATCCTCAGGCCTACACCCCCCTCTCCCTCCCCCACCCCACACACACCTGTTTTTCCCTGGTCTTTTCCTCTCCCTTCGCCTCCTCCCTCCTCCCCGTGTCCTTCCTTACTCTATGCTCTTTACCGCCTCCTTCCCCAGCAATTCATAACATGTCATGTCTAATCTGCAAACTGGATTACATTTGGCGGGACTTATCGGAAACGAAACATGTCAATGGATACCGTTTTTTTAATAAACTTTTTTTTGTAGCAGCTTAAAAGAAGAAACGTAACTGATCATGCACTTAATCAGTAAGGGGGGGGGGGGGGGGGGGGGGTGAGAAAGAGAGAGAACTGTGTCTCACAGCCACACACATGCGTACACACTGCACACAAACACATAACACACACACGCGCGCGCGCACCCCCACCCCCCCCCCCCCCCACACACACACACACACACTCGCACGGACGCACGCACGCACGCACGCACGCACACACGCACGCACGCACGCAAGCACGCACGCATGCACGCACGCACACACACACACACACACACACACACACACACACACACACACACACACACACACACACACACACACCTCTTAGTTTGACCCTCCCTGTTTCCTCCCACCCCTCGTCCTGTCTGTTCTCTTCTCTCTGCCTGGCCATACATTATGTGTGTTGTCTAATCTCCATTTGGGATGATTAACTTCGCATTTTCTCAACAAGAAAAAAAGAGAGAGAGAGAGAGAGAGAGAAGTGGGCATTCATTTACTTGCTTATCTACACACATTGGCGTAATAGAAAAAAACTGTCCGGAAGAGAGAGAGAGAGAGAGAGAGAGAGAGAGAGAGAGAGAGAGAGAGAGAGAGAGAGAGAGAGAGAGAGAGAGAGAGAGAGAGTTACTTATTCCAAATAGGCAACTGCCTTTTGCGAAGTGAACTGAAGAGTTGTCACACGGGCGTCAACTTCAAATGTTTGCCAGGTGTGTAACACCAGACTTTTACATCATGAAACATCCACACCACAGCACGTTCTGTCAATATTTTAGAGCATGGGTCTGATACACAACCGCAACATTTTTACCGTACCTCTCTTCAAGGCACTGTAATATATGCAAGAGGGTTACTATAAAATATTGGTAACATCAAGTCGTTACGTGTGCGATTTGACCTGAACATGGATTGCTTAAAATTGAAACATTCAGTTGTTACGTGGTTGCGATGTAATATAAACATGAACTGCTTAAAAATGATAATATGAAGTCGTTACGTGTGCCATCTTACA
>JADBJO010003368.1:199147-239147 GCA_016801955.1 Conus betulinus
AAGAAAACATGCATACATACTGACACCGTATGTCACACACACACACACACACACACACACACACACACACACACACACACACACACCACACAGACACACACACACGCACACACACACACACGCACACACGCGCACACACACACACACACACACATATCGGAAAGAGCATTTAAGAATAATGAGAAAAACGAGAAAAAAAGCATGCATAATAATAATAATAATCTCTCTCTCTCTCTCTCTCTGTGTGTGTTCTGCTGTCCTACTTTGAATTATCTGAGGAGTCAATTACTTGATCAAAAATATTCTGAGCTTCCTTCTTTATTTCGATTCTCATTACTCATGGCATCCACAAACGAAGCCACCATGCCATGAAACGTTTGGCAGTTTTCTTGTACAAGGCATTTAGAATAAGAAGTAAAGTGTGCAGTTAAAAATTAATTGTTGTGTACCGTTTGATATTCAGTTGGTCGATTACCTGTTGCACTTGGATAGATATTTTATTTTTTTCATCCTGTTTCTTTTACCAAAAGATTTTGTTCACATTACCCCTTCATTAGCTAGGGCCTATATGAATAAAAACATTGTATCCGTATGTCTCTCTCTCTCCCTCACACACATACACACACACTCACTCACACACACACACACACGCGCGCGCACACACACTCACACAAACTCACGCGCGTGCACACACACACACCCACACACACGCAAGAATCAATCACCATAGTACTATCATCAGCATATCTGTGTAAGAAACGACCGGAGACCCAGGAGGCCGTCATGTTCACGTCCACAAGCACATACTTCAACTCAACATTTTTGTTCGCACACACACACACACACACACACACACACACACACACACACACACAGACATACATACACGCACGCGCATATTTCGTGTAAGAGAGAGAAGAGAGACGAGAGAGCGGGAGAGACAAAGTGGAAGGAGAGAAAGCAGACAGAGAGAGAGAGAGAGAGAGAGAGAGTGAGAGTGTGAGAGAGAGTGTGCGTGCGTGTGCGTGTGTGTGTGTGTGTGTGTGTGTGTGTGTGTGTACGCGCGCGCACGTGCATGCCTGTATCCTGATCTAAGTTGGATCACCAGCTCTCGGTGAAGTCATATACTTCCTCACGTCGGTCTCTTTTTCACCAGGAGGAAACTGGCGTTTGCATTACCGTTAAGTTTTGTGAGGGCGACAATGACCAGATTTTGACCCCTACATCCAGTGTAGGTTTCTCCAACATTTACTGCAATGCCGGTCACAGAGAGGTACGCTTGGTCATTTTGATGTGTGTGTGTGTGTGTGTGTGTGTGTGTGTGTGTGTGTGTGTGTGTGTGTGTGTGTGTGTGTGTGTGTGCGCGCGCGCGCGCGCGCGCGCGCGCATGCGTATACACTGATCAAGGTTGGATCACAGATTCGGACTGAAATCACACTTTTTGATCGTTCTTCAGCCCTGGATCCTCATGACCCGGTGTGGTGTTACTTGACCTTTAATGGTCTGCTCGGGTCACAAGTACCATGGTTAACTTCTACTGCTGGTTTCGACTTGTGATAAGTATTGTCTCTCAATTTAACGTAGTAGTGAGCTGGCGAGGATCATTGTGATCCAAATCAAAATGACTTCTATCCTTCATCTTTATCACTACAACAGACCTCCTGTCAATTTGCATGTGGATTTCACTACCAGTGACATATTTGACGTTAAATGCCGATCTGCGTTATTCGAGTTTTAATCTTTGTCTGGCGCACATCGAACAAGCGACTCAGTTTACAGACCTATGATATTTATTCCACGTGACAAACTAGATTAGGTCACACTGACTATGAACTTGGATACATGATTAACCTCGAGTCTCCTGGCCTTTAAACTCGATGTATGTCACTGTGACCCGTACATTGTTAATAAGACATTTTGACGTTGGTCTAAGCCACTTGATCTTTAAATCGACTTGTAACTATTCTGGGACACCTGGTCTTTAATTTTGACTCAAATCTTTAGGAAAAGAAAGGATACATCTGCAGGTGTGTGGGTGTCCCAGAGAAGTACTGTTTTCAACTGCCGAGCCGACCAGTGGGAGCAATCTTACACCACATTTGAAAGCCTGCGCTGTGTTTATATTATCATTTTTATTATGAATACTTATATACCGCCTATCCTCGGTTAGAGACCAAGCTCTAAGCGCTTTACAATCCACACTCGTTTACACAACAGGCTGCCTACCTAGGTAGTGCCGACTGAAGAGCTGCCAGCTGGCGCTTCATTCAGTCGTTTCCTGTGTCAACCAGTCAATATCGTTCAATATCGTCACTCAATTTCCTTACTTCTTTGTTCTGTCCACTTCTCATGCTCTTTCAAGAGCTGGTGATTGGATTTTACGTGTGTGCAAGATGTTATGCGTGCATTCCCACACGGAACCTTGGTTTAGAGTCTCATTCGAAAGACTGTATGGGAAATGGCAGTCAGAACCAATGTGAACTCAAGAGGGAAAAATCCCCCTGTACCGAAACGGCTTGGCGGAGATTCGAACCCGCAACCCCAGGTTCACCAAGATTACGAGTGCGGCGCTCTACCACTGGCCTATTTCGGCCTATGAGGTGTAGGCACGCGCATACGGCATTCCATTAAGACGTTAAGGGACATAATTGCTCCCTGGCAGATGTCATTGTGTAATGGACACCGGATGTGACACAACAGAACCTCCATGGAAGCGTTCCCATGGGTGCACCATGACAGCAGATCCCACCGGCGAAAACTGTATAGTCAAGCAACGCCGTGTGCATCGCGTAGCCTAACTCGTTGCTGTTCCACTGACAGATGAAGACAGCACAACTTCAGACACGGCTTAGCTTTCGCTGACGTGTCCTGTTGTCAACAGGACTTTCCCTGCGGTCAGTGGGTCTTTCCTCACCGTCACTAGGCCTCTTCCCAGGGTCAGGCAAAAGGCAGACAGGTTAAAAAAAAACAAAACAAGATTCACCCGAAAATGCAAGGGGGACCCAGAGAAGTACTGTCCTAAACTGCAGAGCCAACCAGCTGGGAGCAATCCAGCACCACCGTTGGACACCTGCGCTGTGTTCATACAGGGTATAGACACGCACAGGGCATTCAGTTAAGAGTCATGCGACTGATTATGGGTTACTAGCTCTTAGTTAAAAAAACAAAACAAAATAGACAAGCAAACAAACAAACAAATTGCGCGGATATTCATCAATGGGGAGATCTCTTGAGAGGATTCCGTCGTGAAGTCGAATGGCTTCTTGTGGTTAAACACTGAAAACGCAATTAAAACGAGGACGGTTGGGATACGACCTGTATAAACACCCCTATGTCACCCCTCCCACTTCCCATCCCCCCTTAGCCTACCTCCACCCCATCCCCCAACCTAACCCCGCTCACCCCCCCCCCCCCCCCCCCCCCCCCCCCCCCCCCCCCCCCCAAATACCCACCTCTACATCAAAAAAGAGAACGAAAAGAAAACAAAAACAAAAAAAAAAGGAAAAATAGAAAGTGCCACATCATGTATTGGATTCTAGACAATGAAATTATGTACTTCATTAATGTGATTAAAGATATTCACAAAGCCCGATGACTTGAGTGTCTCCAGCGTTTTCTCACGATGCTGGCTCTAGAGTCCAGGTACGCTATATTAACAGACAGACACGACACATTTCCATAAGGGTTTTTCCTCTGGGAATACTTTCACCTTTGTCTGAGCTACCTCGTGTTCCTTTCCAGACGTTTGACAGCTTCCTTCCATTTCCTTTCTCGACATCTTCGCAGCGTTCACCAGCCCATGTTGACAGAATGCCGGGCCGGGTGTCATGATTCGTAAACTTGTCTGTCGGCACATACTTCTTCCATCCTGCTGCTGCTTTGAGATGAAGTGTCATTTCCGTACACGTCCATTTCACACATGTCTGCAGCACGTCGTTTGTTCCTGTCCATCTTTTCGTTGAGATCGAGTGTCTCTGTGGAACAATGACAGCAACGAGAAGAAGAAGAGGAGGAGGAAGGAGGAGAGAGGAGGAGGAGGAGGAGGAGAAGAAAGTGAGAGAGAGAGGGGGAGAGGGAAGGAGGAGAGAGGGGGGGTTGGTGGTGGTGGGGAGAAATGGAGAGGGAGCAGGTGACGGTGGGGGAAGACGGAACAACAAATCTCTGCGCAGTAACTACAAGAACGCAACCCCGTATTTGCCACATGTTTTCGGTAAGTGACTATCAGTGTTAAGCAGAATTGTTTCACATTTACCGGATATTTAAAATATTTTAATAAAATGCACGAGCCGATTTCAGTCCGTGTGTCCACGGTCATCGTCAAATGGTCCGCCATTTGTTACCGGTCAACATTTGTGGATTTTTTTTTAAAAAGAAAGGTATACTATAATTTCCAACACACTGATTTATCCACACAACCCTATGCCCGCTTTTTGAAAGGAAAAAAAATAACGAGAATCTAACGCCCACATTTTCGTCCATCAAAAATTTCAGCTCCAGTCAAATTTCGTATGATGTAGTCGGCTAAATCTATATCTATCTATCTATCTATCTATCTATGTACCTACTCTCTCTCTCTCTCTCTCTCTCTATCTATATATATATATATATATATATATATATGCGACCTGTGCCTTCATAAATGAAACGCGTTTAAACATGAATTCCCAAGAATTTACTTACAACAAACAAGCGTGTGTTTTCTACGTGCACAAAAGCGCCCATCGAAAATCCCATACTTTTAACAATATTTTTTTTCATTATTTTTAATAATAATTTTATTTTAATGTTTTGATCACACAAAAGATATACAAACAAGCAATACAATTGGACTTAACTAAGTCAAAGATTATTAACCGTAGCGAAAACAAGTTCGCTCAGCCTGTACAACAGACCGTTTATGTCCAGTTCTAGGATGGTAATTCAAATGCGTTGTTATGGCGGGATACCGGATACATAAATGAAATATTCGACAAGGTATGAAATTCGTATGTTAATCCGCACAGAACTCTGCATTCAAATTCACATGAACGTACGGCTGTACAAAAAAGCAATCATCGGTAAACAAACAAACAAACAAAGACCAGTTTCAAAATTGGGGAGGAGTCATGAGGAAATGTGGGGAAGGAACGAAGTGAGCATAATTTCCTCCAGATTCTACAGCCTGCCCTAGTCAATGAATTCAAGAGAAATATTCCGCTGTGATATATACACACATTGTAACAATGATTTGATCCTTCTTGGTTATGCCATAAGAGAAGCGTAGGATAACAATTTATCTTTGAAACAAGGCGAATTGTTTTGAACACTTGATGCGTACTTGTCGATGGCATACCTCTATTTCTCTATTGCATAGAGAGAAAACTTTGAAAAGCTGGAGAAGTCTTTAGAAATCCACACTGTAAACGTAGAATTAGCCAGCAACAAAATTCCCATAATTTCAGCTCCATGCTGCACAACAGTTGACGTTGAGCATTTTACCTTGATGCGGTGGCGAGTACTGTACTGTATGCAACAAGGTAAAAAAGAAAATGGAAAACCATCTCCACCCACAATACCCTTCGTACTACATTCTCCCCTATCCCCACCCCTTCTCTCCCCTCTCCCCCCCTTTTCAACCCTCCCCCCCCCCCCACCTCCTCCGCCACATCTTCACATCTTGTAGGCCCCATCTTAACTTCCACACACACGCGCGCACGCACTCACATATCATCATCATTATTATTATCATTATTATTATCGTCATTATGATCATCATGATCATAACGATTGGTGATGATAATAGTGCTGGTGCTGATGGTGGTGGTGGTGGTGGTGGTGGTGGTGGTGGGCGGCGGTGGTGGTGCTGGTGGTGTCGTTGCTGCTGCTGATTATAAGTCATAAAAGACAAAAGAAAAGCGGGACACAATGGCATGCGGAAATGCCGGTCGGAGGAATCCGATCCTGTGTTTAGCTGCAGCACACGTGTGTGTCAATTATTCTTGCCTGGCTTCCTGTGCGACATCCCTTCCACCCAGTCAGCCATGGCATTCTGTCATATTCTCTCCTGCCAAAGGCAATAATAACCTCGCGTCCTATTCCTCATGGATCACTGGCAATGGATGCCTCCGTGTTGCCTGAAATAAAACCAACATATTTATAGTCACACAGATGCGCCTGGCGTCTCTACGCCATGAACAGGAACATCAGAATTGAGTGCCCCCTGGATTGTCAAAACTCAGTCACAATTGTGGTTTCTAACACGAAGACCAACGTGATTCGAAAGAAAAGATTCACCCGAAGGTGCGGTTAGGACCACTAAGACCAAGTTGATTCTTTTTATACCAGACCGTGAATTTGTTTAAAATTCCTAAGCGCAGACGGAATCGGAATCAAGAAGTCTTAGAGAGCAGTGTCAGAGTACCTGAAAACAAGTACTGATTCGGTTCTGTTGCGACTGTCGGTGTGGCATGCAAACAAAACGTGTGCCAGAACCTGTGCCTTGAGGGACAATCAGTAAATGTTCTAGAGGAATCCATCAAATCAGAAGGATCGTGATTTGTTTTAAAGAAAGAAGCTCACAATGCATATGTTTACATGGATTCTAAAGCCCTAAAAGGATCATCAAAACATATATAGCAGTGAAAAGGATCAGACAAAACAACCTGATTTTCAGATGGCTTTGTGGCTTTTTGAGACGATACATGTAGAACCTTCATTACGATAAGACCTGCTTTTGAACGAACGACTAGGCCTACGGTTTCTGTGAGTTATGAAGACACATCACTGATTCAAACGCCACTAATTTTCATCATCGATGGCTTCCCGGGGACATTATCTTTAGATCACCATCTGCTGATCTGAAAACCATGGCGTTGGCTACCGTTTCCAAAACCAAGACAATTTCCTTCGGCGGCACAATTGTTCCCGGAACCAGACACTGTTTTAAAGACACAGGAGAAGGCCATTCCAAATTATTGATCGATCGATCGGACAACTCCAAGAAAGTGTTGCTGTCAGAATGACACGCCGATTGTGTAGACATTCAAATGTAACTCTCTGTGTGTGTGTGTGTGTGTGTGTGTGTGTGTGTGTGTGTGTGTGTGTGTGTGTGTGTGTATGCGCGTGCGCGTGCGTGTGTGTGTGTGTGTACACACGCTCAGACTCATATCATGAATGTGGGGAAAAGAACAAAAAGCAAACAGAAACTGCTGGCAACTCAACATAAAAACCAGTTTAAAACGCTCATAAAAGAGAAATATCCGTCGACTGTGTCTAAAGCCTTCAGCTTTATGTGCTCTCATCACAGAGTAAACAAGAAGAAATGCTAGGAAACGACAGGAACTAGACGTGGAACAAGACTTCGATTTCAGTTTATGTCCGACAGTGTGATGCTACTCACTCTCTCTCTGCCTGTCTGTCGTATATTCATTGTATTACCGTATATAATATTAAGTGTTCGCTGTATACACGATTTTCATTCTTTTCTTATGATAAAGAATAATTTGGCTCGTTCGTGTTCTCTGTCTGTCTGTCTCTGTCTGCCTGTCCGTCTCTCTCTCTCTCTCTCTCTGCCACATTGTTTCGCATTTCTGTGTTCGATTCTCAACGTGCCAATCGTTCACTTGATGTTTTTTGTCATTTACAACAACAATACACATACGCATATACATATATAATCATGGGAAAGAGTTATTGACTGTGTGTACGTAGCGTAAGTACCTTGCTCGTAGTATGTAGGGGCGATCTGCAAGTCGTTGCACATACTTGTTTGATTTGGAGGTAGTGTTGTGACTTTTCATGTTGTCCCGTGAAGTGTTTTCGCCAGCGTACAATAGATATGAACTGATTGTCTCCGAAGGAATACATTCTGAGAATATGCTCGTATCTGTCTGTATTTTCGGTTTGTTTTTTTTTTTCCCAATGAAAATCTCCGCGATATTGATACGTTCAGCATCTGCCAAAGCGCCCAAAAGTTTGTCTGGTGAAGCAACTAGGCTACTGTGTTTTACAATGATATATATATGTAGTGAAATAGCTCATAATCATATTGTTGGTGTCAGGGAACCGATTGATTTAAATGTAGATCGTGTACTGGATGTGTTCAATAATTGTATGAAAAATTGTGGTTAGAACACGAACAAAGTCATTTTGGTCTTTAACGACATAATATCGGAGAAATGTAGTGCAAGCAAAAGAACGGACAGAAGATTCAAAGGAAAAAAAATATTGACTGACTTTAGATGCTATAGACTGTATGAATAGACAAAGTTAAATGCGAGTACAAAATGCTACCAGAAAGAAGAAAAAGAAATAAATTACCAGAAAAAAGTTAATACACGAACTGATGGCTTCGATCTCTTGGCTGAAAGGCTTCTTGGACGCTTTTAAATAAAGCTCATAAAGCATTCTCTAAAAGAATTCATGCAAGACACAATGTCAGCATTAACGACTGGTTTCATCATTTTCGGGCTAGAAACTGGAGCCAAATCTGAAAACTCAACGAACACATATCATTTCGACCTTGACAGTTAGATGAACCGCTTTATGTCTTTGGAGAAGGTCTTGCATGCAGTTACTATGAAAAAGGTGAATTCTTTGAAAACGTGTCAGTATATTTTCATGTTAGTTTACACAAATGCGACATAAATGACATTAAGAATCCTAGCAACTACGGAACTATCTCTCTCAACGACATTAGTGGTAAAATCTTCAGTGCGGTTACATATGGTAGGCCACAAGACTGAACAAACGAAAACATTAAGGGTGAGCAGCAAACTGGTTTCAAAAAGGAGTGTTCAGTGATTGATCATGTGCTCTCCTCTAAAGCTTTCATGTAGAACTTGTTTTCTAACAACTGTTTATTATATGTAACCTTCACAGACTTGGGGAAAGCACTCAATTCCCAAAGCCGAAATTAATTTTAGCACACACACACACGCGCGCGCGCGCGCGCGGCGCGCGCGCGCACACACACATACGCACACACACATCTCTCCTCTCTCTCTCCCACACACACACACATACAAACGTACACACGCATGCATGCACGCACGCACCCAAGCATGCACACACACACACACACACACACACACGCGCGCGCGCGCGCGCAGACTCGTAAACAGTTATCCATATCATCATGAATTAATGGCGATCTTTCTTCTCTCTCTGTGATCTTTTTTCTCCGAAAAGGAATAAAAAAAATAAATTGATGAATTTAGCATTTAATGTAAATGAATAACCATGGAAATGAAAACAAAGAAATATTAATTCTATTTCAGAAAAGAACATGGGGTGTGGGTATCAAATTTACACATTTTACTACTCACATTCTAAAGAAGAACAAGTCAAAAAAAAAAGGAAGAAGAGACAAGGAAAGAAACTAGAAGAAGAAGAAGAAGAAAGAAGAAGAAGAAGAAGAAGAAGAAGAAGAAGAAGGAGGAGGACGAGGAGGTGAGAAGTGGAGGTGGAAAAGGACGAGGAAGTGGAGAGAGAGAGAGAGAGAGAGAGAGAGAGAGAGAGAGAGAGAGAGAGAGAGAGAGAGGAGAGGGAGGGGGAGAGGGAGAGAGAGAGAGAGGAGAGAGAGAGAGAGAGAGAGAGAGAGAGAGAGAGAGAGAGAGAGAGAGAGAGAGAGAGAGAGAATGTGTGGAAAGACTGACAGAGAGAGAGTAAAAACGTAATGACAGAATACAGACAGACAGACAGAGAAAGGAAAATGTCAAGATAAAAAGTCAGAAACAGACAGAAACCAAAAGAAGCAATGAACTGACGATAACCAGAGCAGAAACAAGCATTGGTAAACAAAAACACACACACGAAATAAATCATGCAGGGAATGCCTGCCTTGCTGACCCCTAGGGAGCACCTGTCCCCTTTCGTTATCGCTCTATGCTGTAAACTTACTGCAGTGTCCCGGAAGGAGGGTGTACTGGCTAGAGTCTGGCACCGAAAGAGATTCGTTAAGGAATGAAACCATTGTTGTTTTTGTTTGTGGTTACGAAAACATGCGACAGGTGTGCTTCCAGGTATTTGAGCGTGCAGCGTATATGTGTGTGTGTGTGTGTGTGTGTGTGTGTGTGTGTGTGTGTGTATGCGTGTGTGTGTGTGGTGTGTACATGTGTGTGTGTGTGTGTGTGTGTGTGTGCGCGCGCGCGCGCGCGCGCGCGTGTGTGTGTGTAGTGCGCGTGTGTGTGTGTGTGTGTGTGCGCGTGCGCGTGTGTGCGCGCTTGCGCTTGCGCGCGCGTGTGTGTGTCCTGTACTCGCTTTGGTTTATCGAAGGTTCTATATGTCTGTCTGGCTGTTCCTCTATTTATTTGTACCTTACTAAATGTGTACTGTTATAGCCCCTACTACCTACTGCCCTCATTGCTGCAGTCGGCAGAAATTAATTCCACTGACGTCAGTTATGTGGATCTAGACCCTTAAGTCAGAACATAAATAAAGCAAGTTTTTTTTTTTTCTTTTCGTTGTAAGTCTTAATACCGGTGAGAGAAAGGTAGGAATGACAAAAAGAAGAAGAAGAAGAAGAAGAAGAAGAAGAAGAAGAAAGAAGACGAAGGAGAGGAGGAGGAGGAGGAGGAAGAGGAGGAAGAGGAAGAGGAGGAGGAAGGAGGAGGAAAACAGAGAGGACGAGCAGGAGAAGGAAGGAGGACGAGGTGGGGGATAGATAAGGAGGGAGAGGAGGAGGAGGAGGAGGAGGAGGAGGAGGAGGAGGAAGGAGGAGGATGAGGATGAGGAGGAGGAGGAGGAGGAGGAGGAAGAAGAAGACGAAAATGCAGAAACAGAAGAATAAGAAGATAAAGAAGAAGAAGAAACAAAAGAAACCGAAGAAAGGGAGCAAGAAGAGGAGGAAGAATCCTGTGTATACAATTCTCTCTCAGGAATTCATCGTGACATTCTTTCCGAAGTAACTGATGACTCACTCTTAGGAGAAAAAAAAACTGCAATGCATGATGTAACACTTGATTCGGGAAGAAAGAGTTTGCTGAAAAGAACCTTTTCTTTTTTTTCAGTTGTGCATTTAAAGCAGACACGGTAAGCGGATTCACCAAAGTAGCTGGCATTGAGTTTCAAACAGCGTGAGCGGCAAGGACCAAAGACGTTCAAGAGCCGATTTGAGATGCCCCTTTGGGATTTTGAGGAGGTTTCGACCAGTACGCACGCACGCACACACAAACACTCAGCATGGATTAAAACCTGCAACAGAACTTTAATTGGGCGCGCACGAAGAGGAGAGCGTGTAGAAAAACGTACGACTGTGCGTGCGTGCATGCTTGTGTGTGTGTGTGTGTGTGTGTGTGTGTGTGTGTGTGTGTGTGTGTGTGTGTGTGTGTGTGTGTACATTCAGGCACGTACGCATGCACACAGAGTATGGGTTAAAACCTGTAACAAAACATAAGGGCGCGCATGAAGAGGAGAGCGTGTAGAAAACGTACGTGCGCTCGCGCGTGTGTGTGTATGCGCGCGTCCATGCGCGCCGCAAAACACGCACGCATACACACAAACTTTTTTTCATCACGCAAAGCGCTTTTATACGTGGTATCTTGAAAATCTAACTTTTCAATTGAAAAACATAAAGTAATCTTCATGAACAGCTAGCTACATGCTTTGAAGAGGAGGCATCAGAACGCATGCTCCAAGCGAAGCTGCACATGCGTTTTCTTCTATTGCTAGATGCAAGCATTCCAGACTTGTCTGCATCAATACTGTTGTGAATATTCTGAGCGACAGCTTCACAACTTCGAAGGAAACTGAAAGCACGATCAAGAGTTTATATAAGAAGAAACCAAAAGTAAAGAAAGAAACAGTATTCGTGTTGCTTTGTCAGTCCTCACCCATCCCTCCATTCCCCGCTTTTCGCTAGTCACCCTTCCCACCCCCACCTACAAACAACCTAAAACTTTTCCTCATGCCCCCGTTCCCCCTTCTAAAACAAACCCCAGGAAGTTGTTAAAAAAAAAAAAATATATATATATATATTATATTGCTGGGGGGGGGGGGGGGGGGGTTATCTCCAACATTAAGGCTCATCTCTGGAGTTGAAACTCTGGGAAGCGATACAGAGTGCATTGTGCTTTGGGAAGATGATTCCAGACACACTGTCTGCCAATCTCGCTGGATCATGACGACAGTCGGAACTCTTTGCGAAGTCAGCTTGTTTGTAAATTGCGTCTTTGTTCGTCTTCAGCATGTGTGTAGGTCTCTCTCTCTCTCTCGGTCTGACGTCAAATTCCTCGAATGTGCGCGCGCGCGCGCGTGTGCAAGTTAGAGAGAGAGAGAGAGAGAGAGAGAGAGAGAGAGAGAGAGAGAGAGAGAGAGTGTGTGTGTGTGTGTGTGTGTGTGTGTGTGTGTGTGTGCTTGTGTGTATGTGCGTGTGTGCGCGCGCGCGTGCGTGCGTGATTCCAAAGCAATCATGGGATAACTATTTTTTTCACTGCAGCAAAAAAATATTTCTGTGCCATCATCGATAATACGTTTCTCCTTGACAGCAAAAAGATTATTTCAAACCCATTTACCGACATTTTTTTTTTCACGACAGACAGGAAAAATAGTTTTTTCAAACCCATCAGTAATAACTATTTTTCCTTTACTGATAAAAAAAATGGACGGTTCTGTGTTCCGTTCGTATATTGACAGTTCAATAAGTAGAAACGTTTTTTTTGTCTTTTCTTTTTTTTTTACAGAAGAGATGGATGGATGGATGGATGGATGGGTGGCATGCCCATTGTATGGTCACCGTTTTATGCAACTGGATATCTCGCACAAGTTTAAGATATATGAAAGCATGTTTCGAACAAACCAAAACAACCACACACACGCACGCACGCGCTCACACACACACACACGCACGCACAAAACACACGCACACACACACATACATACATGGAACGCGCGCATACGCGCGACACATACCCGCGCACACACACACACACACACCATCCTGTGAATCCCCATCTGGAAAAGAGGCTTGACAGACCTGCGATGCTCTCTTAACTGGTCACTCACACCCATTTATACATACAGAAACGATGCCATTTTTCTGAGACCTTTACATACGAACCGTCCTTGCTTTATGGTGGAAGTGTGGAGAGGGACAGGGGGAAGAGAGAACAGCGTAGAAAGAAAGAGGGGGGGGGGGGGGGTCTGGAGTAATTGATAAACCATTCACTGCGCAGGTTCATTGCTTCATTTTTCAGTCATCCCCCCCGCCGTGGAACATTAATGCGCCATCACAGTTGACGCATGAGAGCAGACGGGGTGCTCGTAGCAGGATGAAAATAACCTGGCGGAAATCAACGCATACGTTAGGGTCAGGTGAGTGGGTTTGTTTTCATCTCTCCGTTTCCAGCAGCCAGGAAAGCAGCAAGCACGGAGACGGCCTGAGCTGAGGCCTTGGGAGTGATTTAGATATGTGTGTGTGTGTGTGTGTGTGTGTGTGTGTGTGTGTGTGTGTGTGTGTGCGCGTGCGTTCGTGTGTGTGCATGTGTTCGTATTTTGTGTGTGCGCGCGCGCGCGCGTGTGTGCGCACGCGTGCGTGATTTGTCCCGTGTGTGTGTGTGTGTGTGTGTGTGTGCGTGCGTGCGTGCGCGCGCGCGCGCGTTTGTGTGTACACTATGACCCCATAATCGCCTCTTCGTATGTTTAACTTACTTCTGCTTTCTCCCCTATTCTTACTAGTTCTCTTTTTGCCATGATTTGATAGCTATGCTACATTTTCCCCCTCTGTCAGCCACCGTTGTCTTGTTTTCCATCTTTCCCGCCTACTCTTTCATACCGTTTTTCTACTTTCTTTTACCTGGTCTCATTCTACCTATAATTTTTCTTACTTTCCCTGCCTTTCTTTTGCCGTTTTCTACATTTCTGAACCCTTTCCTGCTTTCAGTACTATTCTCCGATTCCAATCCCTTTTCCTACTACTCCCTCCACCTTTTCCTGCTTTCCCTAAATCTTCCTCTGTTCCTACTCTCCACATCTATCCTACTAACTCTACCTGATCGTATTTACCCGACCATTTCCCCACTTTCCTGTCCTGCTTGCCACGTTTCCCTACTTCTTCCTGCCTACTTACGCTTCCTATTTCCTACCCTCTGTTCCTTGCCCAAGTTACTCTACCTTTATCCCCCTACTTTACCTTTTTTTTTTCTTTTACTTTGCCGAAAGTTTCTTACTTTCCCATTCTTTTTCTGCTTACTCCATCTTTCCCTACCTTTTCCTATAGTCCCTTTGTTTCCCCTACTTTTTATTTCTGCTTCCCCACCTTCCGTTTGTTTTCCTGTCTAATCTACCCTCCCTCCCCCCCTTTTTTTTTGTGTTTTTTTCCTGCATTTGCTTACTTTCCCCTACCCCTTTTTTCCATTGTCCTACTTCTATCCCACCTCTTACAGATTGCCACTATCTTTTCCTAGCTTTCCCTGCCATTTTTCTTACTTCCCCTGCCATTTTTTTTCTTTTTTTTTTTTTCTTAACTTTTCCCGTCATTTCTTGAAGACTTCTACCTATTCGAAGATTTCCCAATTTGTATTTTGTCCCCTACATTTTCTGTACTTCTCCCTAGCATTTCAAATTCCTGACATTGTTTATATTCTCGTTTTTTTTTCTTTTCTTTTTTTTTTTTCGTATTGCTTCGTTTATTCTCCTACCATTTGGACCCGTTATTTTTTTTTTTACTGGTTCCTTCTCGCCCTCATCATTTATCTACTTTCCATTTCTTTTCGCACTCACGTCACTTCCTTCATCCGCGCCCCTTCTGCCCTAATACGCCCTCCATGTCACGCCCTTTATGCTCGCCCGTCAGCCCCCCTATAACCCACATAACGCGCTTCATCTGCGCTCTCTCCGCCCACCATGCCCTCGATTCGCCCCCATCTGCCCCGATATTCCCACCCACGTCACGTCCTTTGCCAGTGCCCCCATCTGCCCCAGTACGACTACCCGTGTAAAGCACGCCCTGCATCCGTGCATAAAAGCGCCCACCCTCTGCGTGCATCCGCCCATCCACCACCCTCTGCCCCAATACTCGCATCCATACCACGCGCTTCATCAGCGCCGCCTCTACCCCCCAAAAACCGCCACGTCACGCCCCTTCATTTGTGCCTCTGTGCCCAGGTACGCCCCCACTATATCACGCCGTTTATCTGCGTCCCTTCCGTCCCAATACCACCACCCACGTCACCCCCTTCATCCGCGCCCCCTCTGTCCCATTACACCTACCATGTCACGCGCCCTTCATTCGGCCCTCCATGTCCCGATACATCCACCCCACGTCACGCCCTTCATCCCCCCCCCCCCCCCCCCCCCCCATACACTTTCCATGTCAAGTCCTTCATCCGCCCCCTCTCTGCCCCCCCCAATACACCCACCCATTTTATGCTATTCATCATCTGCGCCCCCTCTGCCCTAATCTGCGCCCCCTCTGCCCTAATCACACTCCACCCATGTTACACATGCCCTGCGTCCATGCTCCCTCTGCCCTAGTACCCCCATCCACGTCACGCCTTTCATCCGCACCCCCTATTGCCATGTACGCCAACCCAAGTCGCACCCTGCATCAACACCTCTCCTATGCCCACACATGTCAGACCCTGAATCTTTGCTTCCTGTTCCCTCACTCAGCGGCCATGTCTTATGCCCTATACCCATGTCACGCCCTGAAGTCTGTGCATCCTGTACGCCCACCCTTGTGTCACGCCCTGCATCTTCCCTATCCTACCTCGATCTATATCATGCTCTAAAATCCGCGCATCCATTCCACCCTCACATCCATGTCACACCACTAAAGTCTCCCCCCCCCCCCCTTTTCTGCTCCATCCATGTCAGGCACTGAAAATCCAACCCACCATAGTCCCACCCATGTCACACCCTGAAATCGAAGCAACCCGTCCGGCTCCACCCTTTCTCGGAACCCAAACCTTATCACGATGTGAAATCTGCGTCCTCTACCCCCACCCGCGTAAAAGCTCCAAAATCCACGCTCCCAACAATGCCACACCCTGCACCCGCGCCCCCCTGCACCCTCACCCATGTAAGTCCTGGCATCAGCACCCCCTCTTACCCACCTGTGTCATGCCCTGTATTTGCACCTCTCCTCCATCAGTACCCCTACCCATGTTACGCCCTAAATCAATAAAATCAACGACCGCCACACACTTACAGATGTCCTACATTGTATCCACGTCTCATTAACCGACCTATGTCGTATCCATGTTATGCGCAGCATCCACACCCCAACCCCCCCCCGTACCCCCACCCTTGTCATGTCTTGTATTCGCTCTTCTCCCCCCGTCCCCTAACCATGTCACGTCCTTGTTATGACGTACCCCCCCCACCAATGTCATATGCCGTTTTTTCTGCGTCCTCCATTACATCGTACGCTGTATCCGGAATGCCCCATCCAAGTCAAACCCTCCATCCACGATGCCACCTGCACACATGACACACCCTGTATCCAGGTACCTCGTGCAACCATAACCATAAGTCATACCCTGCATTCGCTCCAACCCCCTCCCACGTATGCACACACAAGTTGAAGCCCTGCATCCGTATCTCTCCTCCCTTCCCTTCACCCTCCTTCCCGTTCGCCCATCCTTGTCATGTCATGTATGCGTGCTCACCCTCACCCCAAATCTGCACCCTCATTAACCTGTGTACTGTCATTAATGTCACACCTACACCTTTACCCATATTATGCCCAGTATCCATGCCCCTACCCCCAAACATGACATACCCTGAATTAGCACCTCCCCTTCCCCCCACCCACCCACCCCTGCCACGACCTGAATCCGCGACAGCCGTACCCTCATTGACGTCATACATATCCGTGACCTCTCTGCACTCCACACTATATCGTACACAACATCTGCGACCCCCTAACCACCACTGAAGTCATACCCAGCATGCAACCGCCGCACCCCCTGCATACCCTGCCTCCAGGTTCCTTGTACGCATCATACCCTGCATTCGCTCCTTCCCATCCTCCTCCCACGTACGCCCGTACAATTTGCGCCCTGCGTCCGTGCCTCTCCTCCCTCCCATCCCCTCTTCCGTTCACTCAACCTTGCCACATATATCCGAGCTACGCCCCCGTCTCCTTGTACACACCCTGCCATGTTATGCTGGCCTACACGATCCCTCCTGTCCATTACGCCCCCACCCATGTGCATCCACGCCCCCCTCCCCTCCCCCACCTTCTTATGCCCATCCATTTCCCGCACTATATCTGTTCCCCGTCCAATTCACCCACCCATGTCACGCCCTTCATCCACACCCCTCTGCCCCCATATACACAAACCACGTCACGCCCTTCATCCGCGTCCCTCTGCCCCAATACACATACCACGTCACGCCCTTCATCCACACCCCTCTGCCCCAATACACATACCATGTCACGCCCTTCATCCGCGTCCCCTCTCCCCAATACACATACCATGTCACGCCCTTCATCCTCGTCCCCTCTGCCCCAATACACATACCATGTCACGCCCTTCATCCTCGTCCCTTCTGCCCCAATACACATACCATGTCACGCCCTTCATCCTCGTCCCCTCTGCCCCAATACACATACCATGTCACACCCTTCATCTGCACCCCTCTGCCCCAATACACATACCATGTCACACCTTCATCCACATCCCCTCTGCCCCAATACACATACCATGTCACGCCCTTCATCCACACCCCTCTGCCCCAATACACATACCATGTCACGCCCTTCATCCACACCCCTCTGCCCCAATACACATACCATGTCACGCCCTTCATCCGCGTCCCCTCTGCCCCTCTACACATACCATGTCACGCCCTCCATCTGCACCCCTCTGCCCCTCTACACATACCATGTCACGCCCTTCATCCGCGACCCTCTCTGCCCAAAAACACCCTTCCTTCCACGTCACACCCTTTAACTGTGCCCCTTCCGCCTACCATGTCACGCCCTTCATACAATTCCCCTCTGCCCCAATTTGTCACCCTGGGTCACGACGTGCATCCACACACCTCTGCCCCAATAAAGCGCTAACATGTCCTTCATCCCAACCCCCTTAGCCCCAACACATCCACCATGTCAAACACTTCATTTGCACCTCTCCCCAAGTAAGACACCCGTATCACGCCTTGAACCGCCACCTATGCCACAATAAGACACTCATGTCACGCCCTACATCTGCACCCCTTCTGCTCCAATAAAACTTCCACATCAGGTACTTAATCCATCCCTCTGCCCTAATAAGACACCCGTGTCACGCCCATCATCTGCCCCAATCAGACACCTGTGTCACGCCTTTCATCCACGACCCCTCTGCCCTATAAGACACCCAAGTCACGCCCTTCATCTGCCCCCTGCCCTATAAGACACCCATGTCATGCCTTTCATCCGCCCCCTCTGCCCTGTAAAACACCCATGTCATGCCCTTCATCATCTGCCCCCTCTGCCCTATAAGACACCCATGTCATGCCCTTCATCTGCTCTATAAGATACCCGTGTCATGCCCTTCATCTGCCCCCTCTGCCCTATAAGACACCCATGTCACGTCCTTCATCTCTGCCCCCCTCTGCCCTATAAGACACCCATGTCATGCCCTTCATCTGCCCTATAAGACACCCATGTCATGCCCTTCAGCTGCCCCCTCTGCCCTGTAAGACACCCATGTCATGCCCTTCATCTGCCCCCTCTGCCCTATAAGACACCCGTGTCATGCTTCTTCATCTGCCCCCTCTGACCTATAAGACACCCATGTCACGCCCTTCATCTGTCCCCTCTGCCCTGTAAGACACCCATGTCAGGCCCTTCATCTGCCCCCTCTGCCCTATAAAACACCCGTGTCATGCCCTTCATCTGCCCCCTCTCTGCCCTATAAGACGCCCGTGTCATGCCCTTCATCAGCCCCCTCTGCCCTATAAGACACCCGTGTCACGCCCTTCATCTGCCCCCTCTGCCCTATAAGACACCCGTGTCACGCCCTTCATCTGCCCTGTAAGACACCCATGTCATGCCCTTCATCTGCCCTATAAGACACCAATGTCATGCCCTTCATCTGCCCCCTCTGCCCTAAAAGACACCCGTGTCATGCCCCTTCATCCGCCAACTCTGCCCTATAAGACACCCATGTCATGCCCTTCATCTGCCCTATAAGACACCCTTGTCACGCCCTTCATCTGCCCCCTCTGCCCTATAAGACAACCGTGTCATGCCTTTCATCCGACCCCTCTGCCCTATAAGAGACCCGTGTCACGCCCTTCATCTGCCCTGTGAGACACCCATGTCATGCCCTTCATCTGCCCTATAAGACACCCGTGTCATGCCTTTCATCTGCCCCCTCTGCCCTATAAGACACCCATGTCACATCCTTCATCTGCCCCCCTCTGCCTATATAAGACACCTGTGTCACGCCCTTCATCTGCCCTGTGAGACACCCATGTCATGCCCTTCATCTGCCCTATATGACACCCGTGTCACGCCGTTCATCTCTGCCCCCTCTGCCCTATATGACACCCGTGTCACGCCCTTCATCTGCCCCCTTTGCCCTATAAGACACCCATGTCACGCCCTTCATCTGCCCCCTCTGCCCTGTAAGACACCCATGCCATGCCCTTCATCTGCCCCCTCTGCCCTATAAGACACCGGTGTCATGCCCTTCATCTGCCCCCTCTGCCCTATAAGACACCCGTGTGTCACCCCCTTCATCTGGCCCCTCTGCCCTATAAGACACCCATGTCACATCCTTCATCTGCCCCCTCTGCCCTCTAAGACACCCCTCTGCCCTATAAGACACCCGTGTCATGCCCTTCATCTGCCCCCTCTACCCTACAAGACACCCATGTCACATCCTTCATCTGCCCCCTCTGCCTTATAAGACACCCGTGTCACGTCCTTCATCTGCCCCCTCTGCCCTATAAGACACCCGTGCCATGCCCTTCATCTGCCCCCTCTGCCGTATAAGACACCCATGTCACATCCTTCATCTGCCCCCTCTGCCTTATAAGACAACCGTGTCACATCCTTCATCTGCCCCCTCTGCCTTATAAGACACCCGTGTCACATCCTTCATCTGCCCCCTCTGCCTTATTAGACACCCATGTCACATCCTTCATCTGCCCCCTCTGCCTTATAAGACACCCATGTCACATCCTTCATCTGCCCTATAAGACACCCATGTCATGCCCTTCATCTGCCCTATAAGACACCCATGTCATGCCCTTCAGCTGCCCCCCTCTGCCCTGTAAGACACCCATGTCATGCCCTTCATCTGCCCCCCTCTGCCCTATAAGAGACACCCGTGTCACATCCTTCATCTGCCCCCTCTGCCCTATAAGACACCCGTGTCATGCCCTTCATCTGCCCCCTCTGCCGTATAAGACACCCATGTCACATCCTTCATCTGCCCCTTCTGCCTGATAAGACACCCCTCTGCCCTATAAGACACCCATGTCATGCCATTCATCCGCCCCCTCTGCCCTGTAAGACACCCATGTCATGCCCTTCATCTGCCTCCTCTGCCCTGTAAGACACCCATGTCATGCCCTTCATCTGCCCCCTCTGCCCTATAAGACACCCATGTCATGCCCTTCATCTGCCCCCTCTGCCCTGTAAGACACCCATGCCATGTCCTTCATCTGCCCCCTCTGCCCTATAAGACACCGGTGTCATGCCCTTCATCTGCCCCCTCTGCCCTATAAGACACCCGTGTCACCCCCTTCATCTGGCCCCTCTGCCCTATAAGACACCCATGTCACATCCTTCATCTGCCCCCTCTGCCCTCTAAGACACCCCTCTGCCCTATAAGACACCCGTGTCATGCCCTTCATCTGCCCCCCTCTACCCTACAAGACACCCATGTCACATCCTTCATCTGCCCCCTCTGCCTTATAAGACACCCGTGTCACGTCCTTCATCTGCCCCCTCTGCCCTATAAGACACCCGTGCCATGCCCTTCATCTGCCCCCTCTGCCGTATAAGACACCCATGTCACATCCTTCATCTGCCCCCTCTGCCTTATAAGACAACCGTGTCACATCCTTCATCTGCCCCCTCTGCCTTATAAGACACCCGTGTCACATCCTTCATCTGCCCCCTCTGCCTTATTAGACACCCATGTCACATCCTTCATCTGCCCCCTCTGCCTTATAAGACACCCATGTCACATCCTTCATCTGCCCTATAAGACACCCATGTCATGCCCTTCATCTGCCCTATAAGACACCCATGTCATGCCCTTCAGCTGCCCCCTCTGCCCTGTAAGACACCCATGTCATGCCCTTCATCTGCCCCCTCTGCCCTATAAGACACCCGTGTCACATCCTTCATCTGCCCCCTCTGCCCTATAAGACACCCGTGTCATGCCCTTCATCTGCCCCCCTCTGCCGTATAAGACACCCATGTCACATCCTTCATCTGCCCCTTCTGCCTGATAAGACACCCCTCTGCCCTATAAGACACCCATGTCATGCCATTCATCCGCCCCCTCTGCCCTGTAAGACACCCATGTCATGCCCTTCATCTGCCTCCTCTGCCCTGTAAGACACCCATGTCATGCCCTTCATCTGCCCCCTCTGCCCTATAAGACACCCATGTCATGCCCTTCATCTGCCCCCTCTGCCCTATAACACACCCATGTCACATCCTTCATCTGCCCCCTCTGCCCTATAAGACATCCCTCTGTCCTATAAGACACCCATGTCATGCCATTCATCTGCCCCCTCTGCCCTATAAGACACCCGTGTCACGCCCCTTCATCTGCCCTATAAAGACACCCATATCATGCCCTTCATCTGCCCTATAAGACACCCATGTCATGCCCTTCATCTGCCCCCTCTGCCCTGTAAACCACCCGTGTCACGCCCTTCATCTGCTGCCCCCTCTGCCCTATAAGACACACCCGTGTCACGCCCTTCATCTGCCCTATAAGACACCCATGTCATGCCCTTCATCTGCCCTATAAGACACCCATGTCATGCCCTTCATCTGCCCCCTCTGCCCTGTAAACACCCGTGTCACGCCCTTCATCTGCCCCCTCTGCCCTATAAGACACCCATGTCATGCCTTCATCTGCCCCCTCTGCCCTATAAGACACCCGTGTCACGCCCTTCATCTGCCCTGTATGACACCCAGTCATGCCCCCTTCATCTGCCCTATAAGACACCCGTGTCACGCCCTTCATCTGCCCCCTGCCCCATAAGACACCCGTGTCACGCCCTTCATCTGCCCTGTAAGACACCCGTGTCACGCCCTTCATCTGCCCTGTATGACACCCATGTCATGCCCTTCATCTGCCCTGTAAGACACCCATGTCATGCGCTTCATCTGCCCTATAAGACACCCGTGTCATGCCTTTCGTCCGACCCCTCTGCCCTATAAGACACCCGTGTCATGCCCTTCATCTGCCCTGTGAGACACCCCATGTCATGCCCTTCATCTGCCCTATAAGACGCGCCCGTGTCATGCCCCTTCATCTGCCCCCTCTGCCCTATAACACACCCATGTCATGCCCTTCATCTGCCCCCTCTGCCCTATAAGACACCCATGTCATGCCCTTCATCTGCCTCCTCTGCCCTATAAGACACCCATGTCATGCCCTTCATCTGCCCCCTCTGCCCTATAAGACACCCGTGTCACGCCCTTCATCTGCCCCCTCTGCCCTATAAGACACCCATGTCACATCCTTCCTTTGCCCCCTCTACCCTATAAGACACCTGTGTCACGCCCTTTTCTTTGCCCCCTCTACCCTATAAGACACCTGTGTCACGCCCTTCATTTGCCCCCTCTACCCTATAAGACACCCGTGTCACGCCCTTCATCTGCCCTGTAAGACACCCATGTCATGCCCTTCATCTGCCCTATAAGACACCCATGTCATGCCCTTCATCTGCCCAATGAGACACCTGTGTCATGCCTTTCATCCGACCTCTCTGCCCTATAAGACACCCGTGTCACGCCCTTCATCTGCCCTGCGAGACACCCATGTCATGCCCTTCATCTGCCCTATATGACACCCGTGTCACGCCCTTCATCTGCCCCCTCTGCCCTATAAGACACCCGTGTCACGCCTTTCATCTGCCCCCTCTGCCCTATAAGACACCCGTGTCATGCCCTTCATCTGCCCCCTCTGCCCTATAAGACACCCATGTCACATCCTTCATCTACCCCCTCTGCCCTATAAGACACCCATGTCACATCCTTCATCTGCCCCCTCTGCCCTTTAAGACACCTGTGTGACGTCCTTCAACAGCCAGATCTGGCCAATAAGACAACTATGTCACACCCTTCATTCCCACCCCTTCTATCCTAAAAATATAACCACGTCACGTCCATTATCTGCGCCTCTGTCCAAGTACGCACACCCACTTCCCGTCCTTCATCCTGTCCCTCTCTGCGCCAATACGACCACCCGTGTCATGGTCTTTATCTGTTCCCCAATAAGACACTCACCATGTCATGCCCTTCATCTGCCGCCTCCCTCCCCCCCCCCTCTCCATCCTCCTCCACCCGAGCAAAACACTCATGTCACGCCCTTCTTCCGCGCCCCCTCTACGTCAACAAGACACCAAGCTCACGTCTTTCATGCACGCCCCTTCTGCCGAATACACCCACCCATGTCATGCCCTTCATGGGCGCCCCTCTTCTACCGCAATACACCCACCTATGCCACGCCATTCATTCTCATACTTCTACCCCAATGAATGAATTACTGGACGAGCGACCGACTGACCAATGAGTGACAGAACGATCGTCTGAGGACCGACGGAACGAGCGACCGACCAAACAAATTTATGAACGAATGACTGAACGATCAACTGACCGAGCAAATGACTGAACGAGCAACCGACTGAGCAAACAAATTTATGAACGAATGACTGACCAGCCAACTGAACGAATTAATGGCTAAGCGACCGACCGACCAACTGAACAAATAAATGACTGAACGACCGAATGAATTATTGAACGACTGACCGAGTAACTGAACGACTGGCTGAACGAATGAATGACTTTAACGACTGACTAAAAGAAACAATGACTGAACGAGCGACTAGCCAAATCAATGACTCGCCGACCGACTGAACGAATGCAGCACTTAAAGACCGACAGAATGAATGAACGACCGACTAACTGAATCAATGACTGAACGACCGACTGACCGAGCAAACGAATGAACAGCCGACAGACCGAATCCATGACTGAGCGACCGACTGACCACATGACGAACGAATAACTGAACGAGCGACCAGTCGAACAAATGCACGAACCGGTGACAGCACGACCGACTGACCAAATGTACGAATTGACGATTGATTGAACGAGTGACCGACCAAACAAATTTAGGAACGAATGACTGACTGACTGACTGACGAAGAAGTAATGTCTGAACGACCAACTGGCCGATGAAGGGCTGAACGAACGACCTACAAACAAATTTACGAACGAACAACTTAACGACCGACTGATGGAACGAATGATTGTCTCAAAGACCAACCGACCAACTGAACGATTGAATGAGTGAAGGACCGACTGATCGAATGACTGACTGAACGATCGACTGACCGAATCAATGACTGAACGACCGACTGAATGAAAGATTAACTGAACGATTGACTGACCGAATGATTCACTGAACGACCGACTGACCGAATGATTGACCGAACGACCGACTGAACGAACGAGTGACTGAGCGACGACTGACCGAATGACTGACTGAGTGACCGACTGACTGACCAACCGACTGAATAACTGAAAAACCGACTGAACGAATGAATGAACGAACGTCTGGCCGACCGAATAAATGTACAAACGTATGGCTAACCGAGTGAGCGAATGAACAACTAAACGACCGACCGAACAAATGACTGACTGAACTTCCGACTAACCGACTGAAAAAAAAAAATGACGGAGCGACCGACTGAATGAATGAATGAATGATCGACCGACTGAACAGCTGCATAAGTGAAAAATCGAGTGAATGAATGAATGGCTGAACGACACAGACTGACCGAATGGATGACTAAACTACCGACTGAACGAGTGAATGAATGAATGACAGACAGCGCTAATTATTGACTGAACGAACGACTGACCGCTGGAAGAACATATGACTGACTGATTGACCAACTGAATAACTGAACAACCGACTTACTGATTGAACGAATGAATGTATGAACGACCGACTGACCAAGGAATGACTGAACGAACGACCGAATGAACAAATTCACGGACGAATGACTGAACGACCGACTGACTGAACGAATGATCGAATCAATAACAGAACGACCGACTAACTGAACGAATAACCGAATCAATTACTGAGCGAGCGACCGACTAACTGTTGAACGAACGATTGATTGAACGACCGACTGACCGAATGAATGACCAGACGAGCGACCGAACGAACAAATGCACGAAGCAGTGACTGAACGGGCGACTGACAACTGAACTAATGGATGACTGAACGAGTGACCGACCAAACACATTTACGAACAAATGACTGAACGACCGACTGACATTGATTTTATGAACCGAGGAGATGTTTAATTGAAATCCAAATTCCTTTATATGAATGTATGTCATATGTGAGAAAATGGGTAATGTGACAAAATTATTGTTTATTTGCTGTGAATGTGTGCGACCACAAATGAATTTCTCAAATTGAGATAATAAAGTTTACTTGACTTGACTTGACTTGACTTGACAGAACAAATGATCTTCTTAAAGATCAACTAAACAAAAGAACGACCGAACGACCGACAACGTGTGACCGAATGACCGACTGAATGTGTGAACGGCCGACTGACCGAATGAATGGCTGAACGAGCGACCGACTAAACAGATTTACGGACGAATGGCTGAACGATCCACTCATCGAATTGAACGACCGATTGACAAATGTATGACTGAACATTCACGAAAGAATAACTGCACGACCCACTGTCCGACTAAACGAATGAATGATAAAATGAAAGTGACCGACCGTCCGAACAAATTAACGAAAACAATAGCAACAACAACAAAAACAAAAAAAACAAAAAGAAAAAAAAAAAAGAACCCCCCCCCCCCAAAAAAAAAAAAAACGAACAAACGAATGTATGAAAGAAAGGAAGAAATAAACATAGAAAAATGATAAGAAAGTACAAAAAGGTCACAAATAGCGTTCCAAAATATTAAAAGAATATAAACGATTGTAGAACAAAACTCGTCTAAAAACATCGCGAGGGGGTAAACGGGAATTTAGGGATAACAGAAAACCAAACAAAAACAAAAAATCTGTTGTTGCAATTCTATGTGCCACTGATTTCAATATCAAACACTTAAACTCTTTATGTAAAAGAAAAATAAACTAAAATTTTCAATCGGTAATAGGTGATTACTAAACCACTGGGCAAATCCACAAAAAATATTGCCTATAAGAAAAGTAAATACAGAGGTGAATAAGTAAACGAATAACTAAATAAATCGAAAAAAAAAACCCCTACGGTAACCAAAATAAACAATTACCAAAATAGATTAATAAATTAATGGATAAATACAGGTACGAATGATGTTCATCCATCTATAAATCCAACCAACCTATACACATCTATTTATGTGTGTGTGTGTGTGCGTGTGTGTGTGTGTGTGTGTGCACGCGCTCGCTCACTCGCGCTCTCGCAAATTAATGTGTCCATGTGTATGTGTCATTGTTTGCGTGCAAGTGCGCGTGCGTGCGTGCGTGCATTTGTGTGTGTGTGTGTGTGTGTGTGTGTGTGTGCGCGCGCGGAAAAACAGGTCCAATATTTTGTTTGATTACACACACACCAGAAAAAACCAAGTTTCAAATTTCTTAGAAAACCAGTCTTTAAACTTGACCGGTTAGACGCGCGCGCGCGCAAGTGAGTGGATGTGTGTTTGCGTGTGTGTGTGTGTGTGTGTGTGTGTGTGTGTGTGTGTGTGTGTGCGTGTATGTGTGTGTGCGCGCGCGCGCACTCGCACATGAATATGTCCATTTGTATGTTTCCATTTTGGCGTGCACGAGTTCCTTCGTGCGTGTATGCGTGCGCGCACGCGTATTTTGTGTGTGTGTGTGTGTGTGTGTGTGTGTGTGTGTGTGTGTGTGTGTGTGTGTGTGCGCGCGCGCGCGCGCGTGTGTGTGGCCGTGTATGTCTGTGTGTGTGTGTGTAGCCGTGTATGTATGTGATTTATGTGTGTGTGCATATGATCAGAAGATGGTCATATTTGATTTACCAGAAACAAAACCTGTAAATCAAACAAAACCAGAAAAGGCATACAAATAATAAAAACAAAAAGGAAACAGTATCGGATAAATTAGACAAAAAAGAAAATAATACGTAAAATGAGAATAAAATTATTTTGATGCATGTGTTCAAAGGTGATGGATGAACAAAACAAATTTTGACCGCAGATCTGTCAGCAATACAGAATGTCTTTAAGGGTGCTCTGAACATTAAAAGAGAGAGAGAGAGAGAGAGAGAGAGAAACCGCAAATCTTCATCGTTTCGGTCATAGTCCCCCTCTTCAGTTTTCACACGTCATCGCCTGTACGTATTTCTTTGTCTTTCTTTTTATGTCATAAGTCACGAAGACGGTCTATGACCGAAACGTTGAAGATTTTTTTTTTTTTTTTTTAGATTTTAAAATCTTCTGAGCACCCTTAAAGACATTTTGTACTGATGGATAAATACTTTTCTATCGCATTTCCCTTTGTAATCTCTCTCTCTCTCTCTCTCTCTCTCAAAATGCGTCGTCTCATTTGTATAATTTTTGTGCGTTTCTGTTCTTCGCCCCCCCCCCCCCCCCCCCCCCCCCCCCATTTGTATAATTTTTGTGCGTTTCTGTTCTTCGCCCCCCCCCCCCCCCCTCTCTCTCTCTCTCTCTCTCTCGACTGTGATACTGATAATGAAATGATGATGATGATGATGATGAATGATGAATGAAGATGATGATGGTAATGACGATGATAATGATGATGAGCGACAGGAAGACACCTCCAGAATGATGATTTGACAGACGCAATGGCATGAACAGAACGTGATGAGAAGGATGAATGATAATCAGAAATGGACGTGCAAAACGTAAAACTCGATGAACCGTAGATTGCAAGAAAAAGAGCAGAACGTGGTAAAGAACAGTGACGGGTCGGGAGGAGACTACAGCGACTGGAGAAGAATCAATGATGGACCGGAGGGAAGAAGAAGAGAACGCCAGAACGATAAATGAATGATGGGCCTGGGAAAAAGAGGAAAGACTGTAAGACTGATGACTGATGGAGAGAACTCGAGAATCATGAATGGTCAACGGCAGAGAAAAGGCATGACATGTGATGAACGGAATGAGAATTGGGGAACAAGGCAATTGTGAATGGCAGACGGGACAGGAAAGGAGAACAGAAGTACTATGACTGACAAAGAGGAATGAGACGTGAAAAAGGTGATGACAATGAAAGCTGGAAGGAATGAGAAAACAGCATGCTAATGGGATTGTTGGACGGGATAAAAATAAGAGTGCGAAAACTTTGAAAATGACCTGGGGTTAAAAACAACACAAAAGCCTGTAAATCTGTGAAAAATAAATGAACAGGACCTGGATAAAAACAACACAAAAGCCTTTAAATCTTTCAAAAGGAAGCCAACGCAAATTAAAGTCAGCACCACTCAGGACAAAGACATTAACTGTCTCATGCAGGAAGAAAATATCATATGAAGGTAAAGGAACTTTGTTGTTGGTCTCAAAGAGAACAAAAGAGATTTAAATGTGTTAACAGGTCAGGATTCGTCGACTGGAGATGACTTTCCGACATTCTGTCGAAGAAGTCGTAGTAGCAGTGAAGTCGCTGAAACATGGCAAGGCTGCAAACTTTGACAACATCCCTGCAGAAAACTTGAATGTGCGGAAAGGCAGAAACCAACAGATTGACTGCTATTTGTAACAAAATCGGGCATGCCAGCGAGTGGCTAACGCCGGAGACACTGCACTGCCGCCGAGTCACTTCAGTGGTGTTCAGTGGCGCCTGTTCTGATCTAACATACGCAGGACACCACCTACTAAGCCCCCTACTGACGACAATAATTGCTTAGTCGCGGAGCCGGCGTGAGTGAGCTCTCCCCCCGGAGGGCGCCACCACGTCCGTCCAACGACAGCCCCCATGGACTCGCCGATACCGGTGACCCCGACGGAACCAAACCAGCCACAGACGTGGAGAGGACATCGAAACTGAGGTCACCATGAGAGCAGGGCATGAAGGGCCACAGAATTTGAGACTTTTTTTTTTTTAATGCTGATCGATGAGAATGAGGATGATTACGATGATGCTACGGATTTCCATTTCGGTCTGAGACTACATGACAGGGCTGTACTCTACGCTTCCTCTCATAATATATCCTGGCGTCAACCAGGCCCGAGAGAGATACAGACACCTGCAGTGTTGGTCAGGAAATTTGAGCAACACTCTCAGAAACGCATCCATTAAGTGGATGAAACTCGACTGTGTGGTCCCAGTCTTCCCAACTGAGTCCGCAGCAAACTCAACTCTGGGTAGGAGCCGGTCGGGGCAGAAAAACCCACATGACTTCTGATATCTGAAAGGCTAAAGTATCATGAAACAAATCTTTAAAACCCTTCGCCAAAAACATCTGCAACACCCGAAGGAGTTGTATCAAGCGGTTTGACAGAGTCAGTCCGGGCATACTACTGGCCGTTATGAAGACATTTGAAATCGGGACCAAGTTAATCAACAACATCCAGCAAGTATTCTGCAAAGTGACCATGCAGTACTCGCAAGGGGCGCGACTGGAAATGGTCCCAAATATCAGTTGGGATTCGTCAGGGTCCCTTTTCTCTCCAATACCTTTCACCATAGACCTGGAGTACATCGTGAATGAGCCACTTGAAGATCATGTTAACACAATCAGCACTGCGAGAACCATCATGAACCTCCACTTTGCAGATAACTTCAATGGCCTGGCAGGCATTGGACAAGAACTCACTAAGCTTGTTAAAACACTGGAAGAAACATCTGCAAAACATTGCATAGATATAAACACCGAAAACACCAAGCTAATGGCCAGCCACAGCACAACTTCCAGTACTGATACAACCATTGAGAGGAGCGAGGAACTGATTAACAGTTCGTACATCTGGGATTTATTTTCAGCCATGGAGGATTTAAATCAGATGTCCTCTCCAGAGCAGCAAAGACATCACTTCTGTACAGACTGAACCCTGTAAGGAAAGACAGTAACATCTCAGTGAAACACAAATCTGGCTCCTGCATGCACGGGTGTATTTCATTTCGCATACGCGACAGGGACCTGGAAGAAAGAAGCAGACCACTGAAGTGAGGTGTCATTGCAAGATACTATACATCAGATACACTGATTATATCACCACTGAACAAGTGCGTCAGATCATGAAACAGCACATCGGGCCATACGAAGATTAAAAAAAGTAATTTTAAATAAATAATTTTGATACATGGTTTTAATATGTTCTTCAGTCTCAGAAAAAGTGTTTATGTTATCATCTTTCTAAAATGATAAAATGTTACTGTTTTCACCTGTCGTCAGTACAATATAATCATCAAATTGGGCCTGTCTGTTCTCTCAGTGAGGCATGACAGACACTGCTGGACCCGATGAAAAAGATGAAACAAAATCGCATTTTCTGGTGTATTAATTTATATAATTTTTAACTGACTGGAGAGAGACAGCGTGTGTCAAGCTCTTTCAGACAGTCCTTGCTTCTTGCCAGAATTCATGACAAAAAGACTTCGAATAAAAACGACTAACTTTTTGATAACTTGCCTTATTCTGAAAATGACAGTATGCCAGCTTCATGATTGGAATTCAGTATATATGTGTGTATCGAACTGCACTGAACTAAATCAATAACTCTGCTGTCTGTAGATTGTATTTTATTCAGCAGATTGTATTTCATTCAGCAAGCTATGCACGTTTGAAAAATAAACTTCATACTGACAAATCAGTTTTGATCTGACGGGGTTGGTAACGAGGTTTATTGCTGTTGCATCTTGATCCCATGGTTAAGAACCCATTGTTGTCATACTTTTTAACTTTCTCCTAGTTGTCATGATTAAATTCTCAGTATGCAAGTGACCATTTTTGCTAGTCACGTGAGATTTAAAATCTTCGTCTTGTGAATGTTGTAATTTTTTTTTTTTGTCATCCGACACTTGATTTTGCATCAACAATATCGAATTTCTCGCCGTTTTCACAGAAAACAAGTATCGTATTGGTGTTTTCTCTCCCGAATGTTACATGTTGAATGTATCTATCTCCAGTTGATAAATTAACTTTGTGCGTGATTTAATACCCTCATCTTCTTCGATTTACATCTGTCTAGACGGAATTATCGTCTGAATATCATACTGTATGTATGCCTTTTGATGGTACCTTGGGTAGATCATAGGTAGCAGCAGCAATCAAACACAACGGAAGCATTAATGACACATTAAAGTGTATAGGTAATAATTCTGAAAAGATGAGTAGATTTTGCCGACTCTTACATATTCAGATTCTCCAGCTTAAAAAAATGCTGATGTAAAACTTCGCTGATTCTACTCATTTTCACATTTTATAGCAGTTATTTGGTATTGTAAGCTTTTTGTGATTATATGATAGTTTCTTTTTATAACACAATAAAAAGTTTATAGTAAAAGCATGATTTATGACCTTAACAGTCGATGCCATAAACATTAAAACATTAATGAAGAACAGTAAACACAAGACAATAAGGGAGAGAGAGAGAGAGAGAGAGAGAGAGAGGGGGGAAAGAGAGAGAGAGAGAGAGAGAGAGAGAGAGAGAGAGAGAGAGAGAGAGAGAGAGAGAGAGAGAGAGAGAGAGAGAGAGCATCGCAACTAACACCAAGTTAAGCCTTGTATCTACTATTGTGCAAAAAAAAAAAAAAAAAAAAAAAAAGAAAACCCTGCAAGAAATGAATGGTTAAGACATGTGTATCAAAGGTCATTGAAAACATGTTCAATTTGTCAAAGCACACACACACGTATTTCATTTTTAAAATGACTTATACAGGCTCTACCTACCCCCTTCCTCAACACCTTTCCGACCCCATCCCCGAAAGCACCCCCCCCCCCCCCCCCCCCCCCCCCCCCCCCCCCCCCCCCCCCCATCCCCCCTCTCCTGTCGCTCCTCCACGAACACATCGATTTACACGGTCGCACGAAAATATTAACTCGTACTCACTACCACTACCCCGCCCCCCATCGCCCTCTTGTCCCCTACACACACATACAAAAACGCACGCACACGCACAGACATAAGCACGCACGCGCGCACACACACAACGCACGCGCGCGCGCACACGTCATACAACGCACGTGCGTCAGCAGACGCGCGCACGCACACACACGCGTACACATACGTAAACACACATGCAAGCTCGTTCACGTGCACGCACACATACACGTATACGACTAAGCGCTCACGCGGACACATATCTATCTATCTACATTACCCCCCACACACACACACCTAGCCTCCCCCCCCCCCCCCCCCCCCCCCCATATATATATATATATATATATATTCGACTCCCCGCACGCACACGCAAAACACACACACACACACACACACACACACACACACACACACACACACACACAACGCGCGCGTGCGCACACACATCCATATACAACCATACACGCGAGCACGCACATGTACATATTTAACCGTGCGTGCGCGCACGCAAGACGTACACGTATCTCTCTCACACACACACACACACACACACACACACACACACACACACACACGCAGATAGACACAGACACAGAAACACTCACACACGCACCCACACACACATACACACACACACACACGTGCGCGCGCGCGCACGCGTGTTGCCACTGGAAATTAGTAAAGATTGTTAAGCAGCCCACTGGCACTTTGCCGCTTACTCTTTTCTCGAGTCTTACAGCATGATTTCCAACTGATTGGGATTAATAAAAAAAATTAAAAAGAATAAAAGATTGCTAACCCTTTCTTCTTCTTCGCGCTTACTGTGTGCATCAATCTTTTCTTTAACCCACCTGATGTACTCGGATTTTTTTTTTTCAGAGGCTTTTGAAAACGATCTTCTGGCAATTTTCAACAGACAGAACACCAGCAATACCTTAATGTGAAAAGAAAGACAACTGTTCTTTAAATTCCTTGTATGTAACAGAACCGCGTTTTTGATAAACAGATATACTCTCATGTTTCTCTCATCGACTTTTGGTATCAGAAGTGTGGCTTGATGATGAACTGTTCTCAGAGAATGCCTTACAAAACGCCTGTGCTCTGTCAAAAGTTCTTATGACAACAATTCTTCCTGATTTGATAGAATACAAAGTGAGTTCACATCATTTTCATTCTTTCGTTTTTTTCCTCATGGTGTGCACATTTTTGGATGTTGATATCTCGGTACGTTAACATAAGTGGCGGGAGATGAGTGTGAAAGTGAAGAATAGCTGACGATAGAAGAACGTGGACATGATGCATGACTGGCGGGAGAAGAATGAGGAAACGATGAATGACTGGCTAGGGAAGAACGTGAAAAGACAGAAGTGTGTTGAAATACTAAGTAAGTAACTGAAGAAGAACGTGAACATGATGGATGACCGACTGGACAAGAACCTGAAAACAACGAATGACCGACTGAGAACTTATAAAGCGATGAATGACCGACTGACTGACTGACTGAGAAGAACTTATGAAACAATGAATGATCGACTGGAGGAGAACGTGACAGCGATGACTGACCGATGTCAGAGGAACGTGAATATAATGACCGACTGACTGACTGGACTGACTGGAGAATGTGAATACAATGACTGACTGACTGAAGGAGAATGTGAATACAATGACTGACTGACTGGAGGAGAATGTGAATACAATGACTGACTGACTGGAGGAGAATGTGAATACAATGACTGACTGACTGGAGGAGAATGTGAATACAAATGACTGACTGACTGGAGGAGAATGTGAATACAATGACTGACTGACTGGAGGAGAATGTGAATACAATGACTGACTGACTGGAGGAGAATGTGAATACAATGACTGACTGACTGGAGGAGAATGTGAATACGATGACTGACTGACGGGACAGGAGCGTGAGGATGATGAATGATGAACGGAACTTGAAGACAATGTGACAATGACAAGAAAAGGGAAAATGACAGATAAAGGACAGAAAAAAAAGGAAGGGAAGATGAAAGAGGAATGGGAGAAGAACGATGGAATGATGAAAAAATAGTTCGGACGAGAAGGTAAGAAGAACGTATAGCGGACGGGATAAAAGCGGAACGTAAGAGTAGGAAAGGAAATAAGAAAGGAGAAAAAAGTGAATGGTGAATAATAATAGCCAATCATAAATGAGAAGTGGGATGAGATGACATTGCATCCGTGAAGGACAGGCGAAGAGGAGAATGTGAAAATGATGGACGGTGGACAGGACAGTAGCATGAGATGGACAAAAGGAGGGTTCGTGAGAGGGAAACGGCGAGAGTAGAATGAGAAGATTATCTGAAAATAGAACGGTGTGAGAATGATCAAGTGATGGACAAAACTGGGGGAAAATGAAACTAGAGAACATTAAATCATTCACGAGGTGAAAAGAAGAAAAAGGTGAAAATGATGAACTAGTGACGGAACTAGAAGAAAGGAAGAGAGAAAAGAGCGTCAGGCCGATGGACTACGTCAAAGTAGGACATTGTCAAAATAATTCAACACAGGAAGAGGAAATAGGAGTGATGTCGAGAATGATGAATGATGGACGCAGTCAGGAGCGAAAAAACGCCAAATGGTCGAGAAGAAAAAAAAAAAAAAAAAAAAACCGTGAAAATAATGAATAATGTACTGGAAATTTTCGTAATGGATAGGACTAAAAGTAGCGAATGATGGACAGGATTAGACGAATGAGGAGACGTCAACGGAAGGAATGACTTATGAAGAACAAAAACAAAAGAATGTGAATATGGCGAAGAAGGGAAAGAAGTAAGGAGAATAAATAACAGACACAATGAGAACAAGAAACCGTGAAGATTATGACCGACTGACAAGAACGAAAATATGGTGAATGATCGACTGGACTGAAAAAAAAAAAAAGCATGTTAATCATGAACGAATTGAAGAAGAACGTAAGATTAACGAAAGAGGGGCAGCAGGGGATTGAAACTGAGTGAATAAAGGACGGGGAAAAAGACTGGAGAATGGTGAAGACAGGAGAATATAAGAACGTAAGAATGATGAAAAAAGAGATGTTTGATTGGGGAAGTGATGAATGTTGGATGGAGGAACCGTGAAAATGTAACATTCTGGAGTGGCGGAGAACGCGAAAAGGAAATGAGAGACTGATGTGAGAGAGATGAAGGGCAGTTCGGATAAGAAGGCCAGAAGTTGAGGATGGCGCATATGGCTTCAATTGGTAGAAAATATAGGAAAACGCCAAAATGACAAAAAGGATCGACGACAAGAGAAAATGAGACAGGTGAAGAGATGATTAAAGCATCAAAACCATGAAGGGTGGGATGAAACCAAAAAGCGGTATCTTTGAACGAGAGGTGAGAAGGTGAGAATGATCTTTTTTTAAATGTACGAAGGTGACCGACAGAATTCTGAATGGGATAATGACGTGAGAACGGTGAAGAAGATAAGTAGGAAAAGAAGAAGATAACTAGGAAAAGAAGAGAGCACTGTGAAGCCAATGAGTTTATGAACACTGGTCAGCGTTGAAATGGTGCAGTGATGGCCATCATAAAACAAAGGAAACAAGGGAACAAGTACTGGCTAAGATAAAACAAAGGAAACAAGGGAACAAGTGATGGCCATCATAAAACAAAGGGAATGCTGAGCAATGCCTAACTGAGAAAAGGAGAGGGTGAGAATGATGATGAATTGGAAACTCGAAGAGAGAAGGAAGATAAATGGGATAAAACGTGGGAATTGTGGAGTGCTTGAAAATCGGATATGGTCAGAGTAATCCAATCACGAGAAGGGAACGACAGCAAACGAACGCTGGATGCGACCAGAACAGAAGAACGGACAATGACGAATGACGTACGAAATGGAGAGAAGAGAAAGTGGGGATGGTAAATGATGAACCTGATGAAGAGGATGACGTGAAAATGATGAATGTTGGACGAAGGAAAACGTGAAAATGATGAATGTTGGACGAAGGAAAACGTGAAAATGATGAATGTTGGACTTGCAGGAAAGCTGTGAATGCGAAACATCGGAGAGGGAAAACGGGAAGCCTCGGCTTCAAATCCATGAATTATTACATTAATAGAACTGCCGTGAAAAAGCGAGAAATTTCCACTAGACGGAGATGGAAACTGGTGGTGGTGTGCCCAATCCTTTCCGCCTGTCCGCAACATGTTTTATACGATAAAATAAAGGGTCCCTGGAGAACATCAAGGCGTGAACTTGACAAGAAGAGAATGGAAAGAAAACTGGACTGAAAAAGAAACAATATCCTGAACAATTAAGTAGTGGGGGAAAACAAGTGCAGGTTAACAATTCTTCGTCCATTATAGTAATGACTTGGCAAAGATTGAAATTGAGAGGGAAAAAAAAATTGAAAATGAAATAAATGAGAAACAATATCATGGTGTGAAAGAATGCAGATGTGAAGCAAAGGAAAGAACCAGTGTTGTGATGAGCATCAAAAAATACTATGCGAGTGAAACTGGGGGGAAACTGAGATATACATATAGAGTTATAAGCGACATCTATCTCAGCAATATATCTTGAGTCGATTAGGCGTACACCGTATCAGGGCCATAAGCAGTTAAAAGATAATACCAGTTAATATGGAGTCGTCTGACAGAATCAAAACACGCATGAATCAAAATTTTGAACAAGGCCAAGGTTTCTTTAATGTAATTCAGCATAGTTGCTGCAGGAACCCCACCCCCACCCTTCCTTTCAATACTCATACCCACAAATAGCAAGCTCAAGATAAAGGACCCAGGCCATTGTGAGACGAGTTCACCTACGCCTGGGGCTTCGTGTTGTGATGTATTGACGTTCTGATGGCATCGGTGTAGTGTACCATAAACCCTCTACCACCACCTCTCTTCCCCTCCATTCCCCACCCCCTCCGACCGGCATTTCTGTTGCAGGTTATCCTGTCTGCCCCACCACGTTGGCGAGCGTCGACGCTCAACCTGATTATGACCTCACACCGATCCTGGCGCGGGTGTCACTTCTCTGCACTGGGTCAACACTGAATCGGCTTTAACACTGGATTGACGGATGCGCAAGAAATCTCGGCAACGAAAATATTGTTGGATACTACCAGCGGTATCACAAAAGAGATGGCAGCAATGACTGGTTCTTAAATACGATGAGCGGTATCACAAGCAAAGCGTTTCACGGAACGGCAACGAAAATAGCTTTGAGCTGCACCGTGGTTACACTCAGAAAGAGCGAACAGCACAAAGCCTGGGAAACTCGGAAACAAAGGCTAACTAAACCAGGTTTAGAACTTGTCACTGTAAAAGAGAAGTGCACGGTGCTGACTACCTCCAGGCAGGAAACGGTGAATAGGGGGACACTTATATGGTAGCGTGTTCGTTGACCTATAGTACAGGGAGCTAAACGGAATCTAACTCTTAAGCAAAAATGTCACATATTGCACGTAGTGCGGAGAAAACGGTCAGGACACTCTGTGTGTGTGTGTGTGTGTGTGTGTGTGTGTGTGTGTGTGTGTGTGTGTGTGTGGCGGAGAGAGAGAGAGAGAGAGAGAGAGAGAGAGAGAGAGAGAGAGAGAGAGGAGGAGGGGGGAGTGTGTGTCTGTCGTGCGTGTGTGTGTGTGTGTGTGTGGTGTGAGAGAGAGAGAGAGAGAGAGAGAGAGAGAGAGAGAGAGAGAGAGAGAGAGAGAGAGAGAGAGAGAGAATGTGTGTATGTGTGTGCGTGTGTGTGTGTGCATGCCCAAGCGCTCGCGCACACGTGTGTGTGTGTGTGTGTGTGTGTGTGTGTGTGTGTGTGTGTGTGTGTGTGTGTGTGCCTGCGTGTGTGCGCGCGCGCACGCTCGTGTGTGCGTGTGTGATTAATTTCAGTTTAAGAGGAAAGGGGCTTTTATAAACCTTGAACAACAGCTCCAGACATCGTCGGATTTTAGACAGTTTGAATACAAACCGAAAGACGAAGATTTGTCAGATCGAGCTGGTCGGAATATGTTATGATAAACAACAAAGTCTGGGCATACCGGCTCTACAATCACCAAGAGAGAAAAATGTTCCTGATTTGAGGAGAAAATAAATCACTCAGAGCTGAAAGCACTGTGAGAAACAAAACTGACATGGCAATGTCGGAGATGGGCATGGACAGGGTCTGTGTGAGTACAGCTCGGGCAGACCACAGAGAGCATTTCCAGGGCTGTCAACATGCCCCCCCCCCCCCCCCCCCCCCCCCCGAAAAAGCACAAAAAGCACACAAAACGCAAACAAGTAAAACACCAACAACAAAACTAAGAAGTCACTCCCGTCAAGGGAAAACTCATATTTACATAATTATGGTGTACATGTATACTTCTTCCTAACATTTCCATGCTACAATCCTTCAGTCAGAAAAAAATTGAGCTATGTTACGTGCATCGACCACTCTGACCATCTCGCTCAGATTTTTCTTTAAAAAAAAAAAAAAAAGATTAAAATCCATTGAGATGGTTCCAATGCAACAAAGATACATCAAAATGCCCAATCAAGGAACAGCGCCGCAGGATGGACATCAGGTGCCTGTTCCGGTGGTTAAACTCTCACTATCTGGTCACAGAGCATAAGAAAGAACTTGCATCTTACAACGTTCATCAAGAAAAACGAACGAAAGAAAATACTTTCCCGACTACAGGAAGATGAGCAGAACACACAGAAAAGCGGCTGGCATCAGTATAGAGGAAAAAAAAAATCAAACGTTAAAGAGAAGTCAAAGTCAAAGAGAACAACACAAAAGAAAACAAATTACTAGGACCGGATTTCTAGAAGACTGAGGCACATTTACACTGGAAGATCCTCACCTCCCCTGCATTCCTGTGCGGCGAATTAAAAAAAAAGGAAAGTATGCAGAGTGTTCAAAACACTGATTAAAGGAATGGGCCACAGAGGCAGAAAGAAAATGAGAATAAAGAAACGGAGACATAAAGGTTGTTAAAAACCGATAGAAAAAAAAGGAAAATTTAAGCAGTTAAGAGCACAATATCGCAAGCTAGCTGAAACACAGTTTATAGTAAAAGAGCCCTACCCCCATCCCACCCAACCCTGCTTTTGGCATGAAGTTTCCACCGTACAAGGCGAGTTCCAGACGAGAGGTGTGAGAGGGAGGTGTGCTGTAGACTGGCTTACAGGATGACTAAGATGACCGAGGTGAAAAACACACACACACACTAAAGGGACGGTCAAGGGTTTACAAAAAGATCATACAGAAAATCCTTACAGAAGAACTGTGTTCACATGTTTGCAACATTAGAAAGTTGTTTCAGGATATGCTGTGAACGTAAGCTAGTGTAGGAATGAGTTTCGTGGGTCCTCTAATGTCCTTTTCTCTAGGATATTGCGACTTTCCTTTTCACTCGAAAAAAAAGAAAGATACGGGGGTGCATCAATGAATGAGGACCCATGTAGACACTGATGGAAAAGTGGGGTGGGACGAAACAGGCTTTCTGAAGAAGGATTAAGTGGGCTCATGGATAATCAGAGCTAAACGCTGGTAACATCAGTTAAACAACAGGCAGGGCAGCTGGACAAAAAAAGCAACAGTGTTTTGTCCACTCGTGCATAAAGAGTTCAAGGTATTCAAAAATCAAACGAACATCTTAAGCAGGGGGATGAGGGGGAGAGGTTGGATAATGGGAGGCGGGGGTGGGGACAAAGTTACTTTATAGCTGAAGTTAGTAATATTCAAACGGAACGAAGTGGAGCGAAGGAGGGGAAGCTAGGTAGCGGAGAAAAAAAAATATTTCGCCCGACAAATGCAGGTCCTGCATTTTTGTCACTCCGTGTGTGTGTTTGTGTGTGATGTGTGTGTGTG
>JADBJO010003368.1:244147-248530 GCA_016801955.1 Conus betulinus
TGTGTGTGTGTGTGTGTGTGTGTGTGTGTGTGTGTGTGTGTGTGTGTGTGTGTGTGAACGCTTACAAGCCACCTATCAGAATAAAACGACTGCTATTAAGATTTCTAAAAAAAAAAAAAAAAAAAAAGGGTTTCTTTTTCCGTGTGCAATCACTATCATGACTTGTGATCCTGATGATCTTAATGAGCAATAACTAAATTAAAAATAACTAAATTACATCCACCAATAAAAACACACCAAAAAAAACAAACGTTATGGAAAGCAGACGGGAAAAAAATACACGAAACCCGCTGTTTCAGCCATCCAACCCCCCAAAACAAAGAGACAGACAGCAATCGTCAGTCCAGCATTGAATTTCATGTTCATTTATGGCAAGACGTACACAGCATGGCTTAATTTCATGTGTCCTAAGATGCTAATCGTCTAACTTGTACAACATGCGGCGATTTACATGACTGTATGCACGTATGTCATTTCTTCCTCTCCCATGTGTGTGTGTGTGTGTGTGTGTGTGTGTGTGTGTGTGTGTGTGTGTGTGTGTGTGTGTGTGTGTGTGTGTGTGTGTGTGTGTGTGTGTGTGTACGTACTTTGTGTGTGTGTGTGTGTGTGTGTGTGTGTGTGTGTGTGTGTGTGTGTGTGTGTGTGTGTGAGTGTGTGTGTGTGTGTGTGTGTGTGTGTGTGTGTGTGTGTGTGTGTGTGTGTGTGTGTGTGTGTGTGTGTGTTTGTGCTTGCTGACAGAACTTACTTTCCTTTGCGTAGTGACAGCCCTGAAATGGCTCGTTGGTCAACTGGACGACAACAAAATGTCAGTGACTGAATCAACATGACAGACAGCTGATCTGGGGGGGTATTTCTCAAGGCATTTCAAAGTCCTAAGCTGACGTAGAAGAAAGACTGTCTCACATTTTGGTTGCTACAGCGTCAGAGAAGACACGATGATGGTGCCAGGTGTGCACAGATATTTTACACCTCACAGAGTAAGTAACATAGTGTCAGGCGTACATCGGAACTCTTTTCGTTTCACGGCGAAAGTAACCTAATGCCAGGCGCGTTCCAGGCATTCTACACTTTACGGCTAAATTAACAGTCAGGCGTGCGCACCGAGTATCCTACTCTTTACGGCGAAAGTAACAAAGCGTCAGGCGTGCACATTGACTTTCCTAATCTTTACGCGCGAAAGTAACAAAGCGTCAGGCGTGCGCATCGACTATCCTACTCTTTACGGCGAAGGTAACAAAGAGTCAGGGCGTGCGCATTGACTATCCTAATCTTTACGGCGAAAGTAACAAAGCGTCAGGCGTGCGCATCGACTATCCTACTCTTTACGGCGAAGGTAACAAAGCGTCAGGCGTCGCATTGACTTCCTAATCTTTACGGCGAAAGTAACAAAGCGTCAGGCGTGCGCATCGACTATCCTACTCTTTACGGCGAAAGTAACATTGCGTCAGGCGTGCGCACCGAGTATTCTACACTTTACGGCGAAAGTGACATAGCGCCTGCCCTGCATCGGGTACTCAATATTTTACAGAGAAAGGAACAATGCCATGCTTGTACCGGGTATCCTGCACCTTTACGAAGAAAGGAACAGCGCCAAGTGTGCACCGGGCATCCTGCACCTGGTGTCGGAAGTAAAGTGGCGGGGGAGGACTGGGCATCCTACACCTTACGGCGAAACTTATGATGCCATATGCGCGCAGATTCCCTACACGTCACGGATTAAATAACATGTTGCAAGGAGTGCACGGACATCCTACACATCACGGATTAAAGTAACACGTTGCAAGGAGTGCACGGTCATCCTACGTCTTACGGCGAAAGTATCATGGATGCGAGTTTACACACTACAGGAAAAAAAAAAAAAAAACACCAACATGATGCTAGGTGTGCATGGACAGTCTACATGTTCACACAGAAAGTAACGTAGTGCCGGGTGTGTATGGACAGCTTACACCCGTGCTGTGTAGGTAACAAGGTGCCAAATGTGAACGGATATTCTACACCTAAAATAACAAGGTGCCAAATGTGAACGGATATTCTACACCTAAAACAAACAAGGTGCCAAATGTGAACGGATAACCTACTCCGAAAGTTCCATGCGGCCAGACATGAACGGATACCTAGCACCGAAGGTAGGAAAGCGCGAGTCACGACCCCAAACGAAAAATAACATGGTGCCGAATATAAACGGATATCCTACACCTAAAATAACATGGTGCCAAATATAAACGGATATCCTACACCTAAAATAACATGGTGCCAAATATAAACGGATATCCTACACCTAAAATAAGATGGTGCCTGACATGAACGGGTATCCTACACCGAAAATAACATGGTGCCAGATACGAACGGATATCCTACGCCGAAAATGACACGGTGCCAGGTGTGAACGGATATTCCCCACACCGAAAGTAACACGGCGCCTGCATGACCCAGCAGTAAAGCAAGGACGGACAAGAGATGGCGAGGAAGACAAGGGGCAGATGAGGACGCCACAGGTCAAAAACTAAGCGAAGTTCAGAAAGAGAGGGGGGCACTTACCGCCAAGGACACAAAGAAAGCACAGGACAAAGCACAATGCATTTCGACCGTTTGGATCTTCTTCAGGGAAAAAACAAACAACACTTAAGACAGTGAAAACGAAGAACGAGAATCCACTTATTTTCCCATATCCCGCGCAAAAAAAAAAAAAAAAAAAAAAAAAACGTCTCCTTTACGTTTCCTGTATCCCTTTGTTTTATTTCCTTCATGTCACTTACCGGATCTTAAAAGTGAACGCGACTTCTTTCTGTGTTTTGTCCTGCGCTTTGTTTGGCTGTGTGCTTGGCGGTACCTAACCCCCTCTCTTTCTATTTTTTTGGCTTCATTTTCCGCCCTCGGTCACTCCTTTTTGAAGCCAAGCAAAGGTTACATAGCATGGGAAAGACAATGTGGGGTGAAGGCATGGTGAGGGAAATGAAAGGCGAGATCATGGCGAGCAAGGACGATGAGGGCCATGTGAGAAAGGCCAGTGATGACGTTTTCAGATGATAAAGGGCGAAGGCCGGACAGGAAAAGGTCAGTAAAGGGGAAGATTTCCTTTGTACCCCTCCGCTCTCTACAGTAAAGAAGTTCGTGGTGTCAAATAAAGATCCACAGAGCATGAATAATAAATGCAGGGAATATTGACGACGTTACAATGCCGGGAGAATTCAATTCAGCAGCTTTAACATTAACAGGAAGAAGCTTTTGTACAGATGAAGATGGCTGTAAACGATTTATTTCGAACACAGCTTTCTTTCCTCTTCCCAAATCTGATGTGATTTTCCTGCCTTCGGACACACCAAGTCGGACAGAGGGGAAGGGGCGGATATCTTGCCGAAAGGGATCATCCAGATTCCCTTCATGACGAGCGGCTGCTCATAAATGAAGTGTCATTGTATTACTTTTTTTTTCGCCGGTAAGGAAAATATGAACAGTTCAGAGTCGCTGCAAAAAACAAAACAAAACTACGGACAGATTTTATATTACATTAAAGAGTGAATGAACGAGTATCCACCAAGTGACTGGTCATTACACTGCTCGACTGACCGACTCATCGGCTGATTTGGTTTTTTCATTTGCCTATTTGACTTTATGTGTCAATCTTGACTTTTGTTTTTGACTGACAGATATCGTTTTCCCTTAACGGCAAAGTAAACCAAGAATCGATGTCTCGATTTCTACATCGCTGTCTATAATCACCCAAGTGCGTGTGCCCGCCCCCCCCCCCCCCCCCCCCCCCCCCCATCTCTCTCTCTCTCTCTGTCTCTCTGTACATGCACACACATCTAAACAAAACACAACTGGACACGAAACAGCGTCATATAACACACGCAGATAAACGACGCGCAAACGCGCACACAACGCACACACGCGAACACACACACAACGGTTTATAGCACTAATGTCGACAGCCGCTAAAATGAATGATAAAACGGACAATAACCACAAGTAGCACTGATGTCTCCCCCAACCCCCGCCCCCCAATGAATGAGAAACACTTCTCCGCCCACAATTCCCCAACACAACCGCGCGCGCCACTCCCACCCCCCCCACCCACCCCCCCCCCCCCCCCCCCCCCTTCCCACCCCCACCTACCCCCACCCCACCTCCCCCCCCCCCCCTTCACACACAATTTACGCCCCCCTCTCTCTCCTGCAAGCTCGCGCGCGCGCGCGCGCGCGCACACACACACACACACACACACAGAGTTTGTCTAATCTAAAGATAGATGCTAAATTCCAGGTTATAAACAATGGTGACAGAAAGAACAAGATACAACAACGACAACACACACGCACGCACACAACACACACGCGCGCGCGCGCGCGCGCGCGCGCATGCATGCGCGCTCGCTTCGCA
>JADBJO010003369.1:7500-65000 GCA_016801955.1 Conus betulinus
CTCCTTCTTGCGCCGGACTCCTCCAGCACTCCTCAGGCTCGGCTCTGGGTATCCCCCTCTCTGGGACCATCCTCCAGGGTCGCCCAACGTCAGCAACTGTGACCAGAACGGCGGGTGAAGACAGAAGAGAGCTACTGGCAAACTTCACTCAGCGAAGAGCCCAAAGCCCCACCAGTAGATGCGCCACCTCCAACGAAGGAAGTAAGAGTCTGGGACGACTCGGAAGAATGTTGTTGGTAGCCCAAGGATTGAGATCCTTCCAAGTTCAGCGGACTGCCTTCCGCCCAGCGAAGGGTTCCGGCCCGGTTCCGCAACTCTCCACGACGAAGTGGAAAAATAAATATGGCTACCAACGGAGGACGTGGCCTCTTACCGGAAAAGCAAAAGCAAAAGAATGAGAGCGCCGAACACTGGCATAGCGAAGAAGGTTTCCCCCCTCCACCCTACATAAACACATACTCACATTCAACCCACGCTAAGCATTAACAACACACTTTACGCACAGAACACGTGCAAGACACTTCCCTGCACAGTTATTAAAATGACAGACACACACACACACACACACACACACCCTTCATCCAGGTCTAACTCTTCCCTCTCACACTACACCTATGTGAGGGTTTACTGAGGGGATGCATGATCCACACGGGCGGTGCACAACTGAATGTGACAGAGGAGCTACCCCCCTCTCCTCTGCACTCCACATACTATGTGCAAGCTGCTGTCAACCTCTGTGACGAACAGCCCATTAAAACGCAATGTATAAGTTCAAACACTGGTCCGCCCGTGACAATACCCCCAACCAAAAAAGCTTGTGCCAATGAGGCACAGCTTGATGCAGCCCCGAATGGAACTGGTCTAAATATACGACCGTGCATAATAAAACCAATTATCCACCTTCACATATCAGAAAAATCCTTGAATGGTGCACACAAGCTGCTACTTTTATCGCACAACTCTACACACCCCTTTTTTAAAAGGGGTTATACACAGTCACTTCCCTTTTTTACAACACTGGTCATACTCCATTGGACTTAAGACATTCGACTCAGGTAGTCAGCTTCCACATTGCAGCGTCCAGGGATATGTTGAAAAGAGAAGGCAAGACTCTGCAGTTCAATTGCCCATCCCATAAGGCGTCGGCTGACAGGCCGAATGCGATGTAAATAGGCAAGGGGATGGTGATCCGTCTGGAGAACAAACTCCCGCCCGTACAGGTAAGGGTAGAATCGGCGTGTGGCCCATACCACTGCAAGGCACTCTTGCTCAATAGTGTGGTAATTCTTTTCCGCTCCCACTAGTTTCTTACTTGCGAAGGCGATGGGTAACAATCCTTTCCCTTGATCCTGCAAGAGTACTGCCCCCAACCCAGTGCTGGACGCGTCTGTTCTGAGTACAAATGGCTTCTCAGGGTTCGCCAACTGGCAGGACGGGTTTTGGAGAATCGCTCCCTTGAGTTTCTCGAATGCAGCTACGTCTGCATCTCCCCACATCAGCGTTTCTGGCTTTCGAGCTCAGTTTTGTCTGTCAGGGGTTTTGCACACTTCAGCGAAATGGGGAATGAATTTGCGGTAGTAGCCACGAGACCAAGGAACGAGCGTAATTCCCTCTTGGTCTTTGGTGGTTTGGCCTCTTCAATCCTTTGAACTTTGTCGCTTTCAGGAGACATGAATCCTTGTCCCACGACGTGACCTAAAAAGGAAATTTCAGTCTCCCCTATCCGACACTTAGTGGGACGGGCCGCCAGCTGTACCTGTCGCAGACGCTCAAAAAGCATCCTGAGTGCTTCCATGTGTCTCTCCCAGCTCTCAGTGGCCAATAATATGTCATCAATAAAATTGTGGACATCTCTCATCTGCAACGGTTCAAGCACGAGTCTCATTATCCTGCTGAAGACGGCTCCTGCAGTCTTGAGCCCAAAGGGCATAACTTTGAACCTGAATTGGCCCTCAGGAGTAGTAAAGGCAGTCTTGCTTTCTGTCGGCAGGTTCCATCGGTATTTGCCAATATCCCTTTGCTAAATCAAGCTTTGTGAAATACTGCGCCTTAGCCAGTTGGGTGAAGATCTTGTCAACGTCCGGAATAGGTTCAGCGTCGAATTTCAACACCTTATTCAGTCGACGAAAGTCGACACAGAACTCATCTTTCCATCTGGTTTCCTGACCAACAGAATGGGTGAGGAGTAAGGCGAACTACAACGCTCAATCACCCCCATGCGCAGCATATCCTGTATTTCCGTCTTGATGGTTTCTGTTTGAGAATGGGGCAAAGGATACTGTCGCACCCTGACTGGGTCCTCTTGAGTGAGCACTAGAGAACAGGTACCTAAGTTGCACCTTAAGGGTACATCTGAGAGAACATCTTGGTATTCTCTACAAAGGGCTCGCACGTTTTCCCTCTGTTCCCCAGACAGTCCTTCAGCGACCTTTACGTCTTCAATCAGGGGAACTACCAGAGGAACCTTGGTAATTCGCCCCCTGGGAGTAGTCCTTTGACACGCATCACAAGTTCGACAATACTTCCTGACATCTTGAGATATTCCAGGCCAGTAGAAGTCGTGTTGGATTCTTTCCAGTGTACGTCTTGTGCCTAGATGTCCTGCCATAGGAGTATCGTGTCCAAGGCGTAGTAACTGTGTTTCGTAACGCTTTAGGCACCACCAACTGGGTTACTGACACATCTCGCGATGCAAATTGTCTGTGGATCAATCCTTGTCGCACGATGAACGACACTGATCCATTCTTCTTGTCCTTGGGAGTTTTTCCTACCATATTCCGAATGGTGTTGATCGTAGGATCCTTACCCTGAAGACCTCGCACGGTAGCTGGATCCAACGTCACCATATCATGCTGGGACAATGGTTTCAGTAGAGGTTTCAAAGCTTCTTTTTCTCTTTGCGTTTGTGAACGCGTAGTGGCAGCCACAAATACTTCCGGTGGCAACTCGACTGAAATGTCACTGGTGCGACACCATCCTCAAAACATACCGAGTTCCCAATCAGAAGGGAGTACGCTGGCCGCTGTAATGCCACTGCCCATACCTTTCCTTGAAAGTATGGTGTGGAAATATCCACCAGGACAGTACACCTGTTCACCTTGAAGGAAGATTCGATCCCCGATACCTGACATTCTCTTCCACGTGTGGTGCCTCAGGGGGTACCAACTTCTCGTCGACGAATATTGTCGTGGCTCCAGTGTCACGAATGGCTTCAATGGCTTTGCCGCACACCACAGAGGGAAACGTCGGGCAGGATGGTGTAGTGATCTCACTTTCTCCAAATGCCACCTTAGTTTGGGCAAATGTCTTGGTCAACGGGAGTCGCTTAGGACAGTCCTTCACGATGTGGTTGAGGTCACCGCACAAGTAGCACTTCCTAAGTCGTTCTTTCGCATTTCCTTTGGAGAACTTAGCACCACTTTCAGGCTGAGAGGCTTGTCCAGTGTTGGTCTCCTTTGCCTGTTTCCTCGCTTGTCCCTGGTACGCTGGCCTAAAATAACGCCGGGCATCTGCGAAAGCTTCCGCAATCCTGATGGCCTGCTTGAATGACTCTGGTTGGGCCTCTCCTAACTTGCACTGTAAGTCAGGTGAAACAGAGTTCATGAGTTGTTCCAACAGGAAACAATCTTTGACATCCATCTTCGCAGTTTCCAACCAATAGTCTAACACTCTTGACAGTCTGTCTCCGAACTGTTGGAAAGTTTCATCCGCCATTTTCTTCATGGTGCGGAACTGCCTCCTATATGATTCTGCAGTCATGTGCATCCTCCGGCGCAAAGCAGCCTTCAACTCCTCGTAACTGGTTCTTTGTGGAATGTTGATGAATGCTTCCTTGGCTTTTCCTGTCAAGTTTCCCAACAAGATATAATGCCTTCTGTTCATTATTCAAGTGGAAACTATCTGCCACTGATTCAAAGTGTTCAAGGAAGGTATCAATGGAATCTCCCTCACTGTATACAGGCATGTGTAGCATGGGTGGGGCTAAGTGCAGGTCCACGTTAATCCTGGTTCCCTCGGCACTTTGTGATAATTCTTGAACACCAGGTGATGAAGTGGTTTCCTCCCCTGGAGTAATACCCAACTGCTCTAGCACTTCTGTTCTTAGTTGATTCCTTTCCTCTTCCATCTTTGCTTGGAACTCCTGTTCCCTTTTATCTCTTGCATCTCTTTCTGCTTTTTCTTGAACCGCCCTCTCTTCTCGCTCTTGTCGCTTTTTTCTTCCATCTCTTGTTGCCATCGCCTGTCCTCTCTCTTCCTTTCCAACCGTCTTTCTTCCATCTCTATTTTCCATCTATTTTCTTCTCTCTTCTCCCTGGCCTCTTTTTCTTCCTTTTCCCGTCTTTCCTTGGCTTCTCTCTCTTCCTTTTCCCTTTCTTTCCTTGGCTCTCTCTCTTTTCTTTTCCGTCTTTCCTTGGCCTCCCTTTCTTCCCTCCTTTCTTCTCCTTCTTCCCGCTCTCTTCTCTCCATTGCTTCTTTCTTTCTTCTCTCTCAAGTTTCATCACCATGAAAGGATCCATGGTTGGGTATCCAGAAGTATAAGGCGGAGGTGTAAACCTCTGTAAGTAGTCACCCTGAGAGGGTACTATAGGAGGTTGATGTCTCAAGGCAGAAGGCGGTGGCGTACCACCGTAAGAAGGCCTAATTCCCTGGGGAGTAGATGGCAAACACACTGAAGGGGAAGCAATGATGGCTGGCTGAACCTCGCCTGACGAAAAGACGACTTGTGTAGTTGTTCCAATTGTCACCTGCGTAGTAGTAGGGGACGTAGACATACTTAGTCCCGGCACAATTCCAGTCCCTTTTACCTGGGATCTGGTGAGGTAACGACTTTTCCCTGTAGCCATAGTGAACACTATTATGCTCTGCCACTAACTTGATTCAAAACCAAAGTAATCAAAAGTGTACACCTTCTCACCGCTAATATAAACTACCAAAAAGAATGTTGTTTTTTTTTTTCGCTTAACAAATTAAGTTCCACTCTCCTTTGTCAAGAGTATTTGAATAGATCCCAGCCACCTCAATGCGACCAAATAGGCTAAGTGTAACCTAATGAACTGGATCTCTCAACACAAATCAAAACACTAAGCCTCTTGACCTTGCCAGTGAGAACTTCCAAAAAGTAGGGAATTCATATGTCTGCCCACAAAACCAAGTGTTACCTGGCAAAATTCGAAAACAATTCAGTCAACTCCCCGTGACTGATCCTTGCCAACCAGTAACCTTAGGTTCCACGCAATCAAAAATGTTTCCCTACACCCACTTCAGCTCCAGAAATGTCTAGTCTCCAAGCAAAAAGTTTCACTCAACGTGACCAACTGTCTCAACAACGGGAAAGAGAATGACCCAGATTGACATAAAATCAACGGCTGACACCTCAATGTGTCACAAGCCAACGTTGACCCGATTTCCTTCTCTCGACAAATGCTAGTACGCAATGAAGCCCAATCTTCTGAAACTCGCTACACTAGTCGAATCTGAATCTACTAACCCAATGACATCACGGTAAACAACGGACCTCGCAGTAAAAAAAAAACGACGGAGCCTGAAGTAAACAGATATCATACGCAGTAAATAAATAACGGATAGCGCAACAATCAAACGACGGAACGCACGCGCAAAACTGGAACGGTAAACACGCACGACACGTGTACACATCGGCAGCGCAACTTTTTTTTTTTTTTTTTTTTTTTTAAATATGACCCCAGCGTCAACGTCTACCACTTGCACTGCACTATTAGACTCCGGAAGAAAAGGTCGGCAACACGCACGCACAACACGGTTTTTTCCCAAGGAAGGCCCACAAGTCTGCAAACTTGACTACTGGGTAATTACTTATAGAGTCTATCGGTAAAATTTAATGATCTAGGTTTGAATTTCTTCATAAAAAAAAAAAAAATCACTTTCGCTCAGCGCAGGGTTGGCACACCACTCACAACTTTATTGTTCACACCAACCTTTCACTCACCTTAATGTTAGGTAATTAGGCTAGGTAAACACATATAAACTGCTTAAGCGAAAGATAAGAATATAAAAGATAGCAGAAAAAAAGAAAGTCGTGATACTATGCAAAATATCACTTAGCGCAAAGAGCAACAATTCAACAATTTAGTAATAGAAAAGAAAGCAAGAGGATTGGTCACTCCCTAGCACACTGATTTTGCAACAAAAAAAAATAAAAAGGGAAATTCCGCAAGCCTACCTACCTCACCTTGCTAAATCAGTCGCAGGCTTGGGTACTGGCAAATGTGACCTACTTCCTAAGTCAGAAACAAACACTGACCTTGAAGACTCTGCACAAGCAAAACCTACTAGTCCAAAAATAACCTCACCCCTTACTTTGCCCAATAATATTTTAAATAAAATATAAAACTACGATAATATAACTAACGCGACTAACCGATGGTACAAACGAACAATCCCCGGCTCGGATCCGGAATTGAACGCCGGCGACGTTGCCAAGTAGTGCAAATCTCCGCTGCGGCAAATCCCGATCCGGTAACCGCTCCCGGCTGAAGGGTTCCCTACACTCTAGAACCCTCTCCCCAACCAACCTCCCGCTACACTAATACAAACACAAACACGAACCTCCGGGAGCTCGGAAGGCAAGTAAGGGTCAAGTGCTGCTCAAATTAGTATTCACTGTCTATACTACCTGACCTCAATCCTGGACAAGCCCCCATATCTGTCAGGGTAAAAGACCCTGTCAGGGGAATGAGGCAGGGACAGACAAAGAGCACAGAGAGACAACACTAAACCACTCACTATCTCCAGACCACTCCAGGAAGTACGGAACAAATAATATTTATTAAATTTTAAATATACAAATTTACCCAAATATATCAAGCATCCCAATCACTCACACATACATTCCATTTATGGAATGGGGCACCTATCAAAGAAGAGGGAGGAAAGACAGGAAAAAGAATAACTACAAAGAAAAAAAAAAAAACCAAAGAAGAGTGCAGATCCTATCAGGAGAGCTAACTATCGCTAAGGGACAAAATAACCCGATAGAGGGGAGCCCTAAAAAAAAACACCACCACCCGGATCCCACTGCCACCCAACCTATCACCAACTAAAGCTACCCCCAACAAATAGAAGAGGAAGGGGGGGGAGAAACAAACTAATACGACAAACAGGGCATAACAATATACATTAGATCACACTAGCGCACGCACACAAATCCACAGCCCATACACCACACACACTTGCCACGTAACTTGTTGTTGGAGATGAGTGTCCCGCTGACTGGATCTCCAGAGCAAGACTGGCTGTTCTCTTCACTGGCGTCTAGAAGACTCCATCTTGCGCCGGACTCCTCCAGCACTCCTCAGGCTCGGCTCTGGTATCCCCCTCTCTGGGACCATCCTCCAGGTCGCCCAACATCAGCAACTGTGACCAGAACGGGCGGGTGAAGACAGAAGAGAGCTACTGGCAAGCTTCACTCAGCAAAGAGCCCAAAGCCCCACCAGTAGATGCGCCACCTCCAACGAAGGAAGTAAGAGTCTGGGATGACTCGGAAGAATGTTGTTGGTAGCCCAAGGATTGAGATCCTTCCAAAGTTCAGTGGACTGCCTTCCGCCCAGTGAAGGGTTCCGGCCGGTTCCGCAACTCTCCACGACGAAGTGGAAAAATAAATAGGGCTACCAACAGAGGATGTGGCCTCTTACCGGAAAAGCAAAAGCAAAAGGAATGAGAGCGCCGAACACTGGCATAGCGAAGAAGGTTCCCCCTCCACCCTATATAAAACGCATACTCACATTCAACCCACGCTAAGCATTAACAACACACTTTACGCACAGAACACGTGCAAGACACTTCCCTGCACAGTTATTAAAATGACAGCACACACACACACACACGCACACACCCTTCATCAGGTCTAACTCTTCCCTCTCACACTACACCTATGTGAGGGTTTACTGAGGGGATGCATGATGATCCACGGGCGGTGCACAACTGAATGTGACAGAGGAGCTACCCCCCTCTCCTCTGCACTCCACATACTAGGTGTAAGCTGCTGTCAACCTCTGTGACGAACAGCCCATTAAAACCCAATGTGTAAGTTCAAACACTGGTCCGCCCATGACAATAACCATGCCCCACTTTTGGGTTTGCTCGTGTCTCTTCACGCTTCACCTGCACCTAGTCTGTGAGATAACGTGCCCCCACTCTGGGTTTCCTCTGTCTCTTCATGCTTCACCTGCAGCTGGTCTGTGAGATAACTGTGCTCCCACTCTGGGTTTCCTCTGTTTCTTCATGATTCACCTGCAGCTGGTCTGTGGAACAGCGAATTGGCCACCTGTGTGTCTGCTATTTTAACCGCTAAACTGAGTATCCCCATGAGACCATTTGTCACTCAGGGTAATGAGAGGGAGGAGACTTGCTGGTCATTTGGCCAATTGCAGACTAAGGAATATATCCTGTATTGATACGAGATCGACATGCGATAATCTATGCACACCGTATAGGGTGAATACTAATGAGTTCAGCTCGAGTTCGACATGGTGACATCACCAGCCACCTGTACGCAGGAAGGGTGATGGACAGCATGTAGATGGGAGAGAATGTTAAAGAGAGAGGAAGGGGGGGGGGGGGGGAATACGGAAGGGGGTTTTGCGAGACACTTGCTCGGTGTCTTTGTGTCAAGTGAGTAGGGGGGCAGGGAGAACGGTGGGGACAGGGGGGAGCGAGGGCGATAGACAGTGAAACTGACATTATGTGGAGTGTTGTGTAGCCACGTTTGGCAGTGGGGGGAGAGTTGAGATGGGAAGGAAGAAATAGAGAGAACAATGACGCAGAGCGCAACGTGATGTAACGTTCTTTGTGACAGATAGTGTTAGGCCTGGCAGCTCATGCCATTGTAAGAGAGAGACAGAGAGAGAGAGAGATGGGGGGGGGGGGGGGGTTGGAGAAGGGAGATATGGCATAGATTTGCATAGATTTTTGCCATGTGTATGACACTCAGGAGGGAGACAGGGGATGGATGCCATCTGTGATTGTACGGAAAAATACAAGAGGGACCGATCAGATGGATTTGTCAAGCGTTTCGTCACACTTCCCATAAACCATGTTAATGAATTAGGCTGGATGCCAAGATCTAAGAACGGAATGAGACCTTCCAACAAACCATGTTAGGCTGGATGCCAAGATCTAAGAACAGTGTGAGACCTTCGCATAAACCATGTTAATAAATTAGGCCAGATGCCACGATCTAAGAATGGTATGAGACCTTCCATAAACCATGTTAGGCTGGATGCCAAGAACTAAGAATGGTATGCGACCTTCTTATAAACCATGAATGTCCACTAGATCCCACTGACGCATGATGGTGTTACCATACTTCAGACTGCGAGGCTTGTGAGCGTTGTACCTCTGGGTTCCACTAAGATGAACATTTCGGCCTCTCACCTCATACAGCACATTACCTGAACTGGATGATATGTACTGTACTTCAAGTTGTCAAGTTTTCTACTTGCTGCGTGCGTGAGTGCACGGTAATAGCTCCTATGTGTTTGTGTCTGTGTCTTTCTCTGTGTTTTCTTTTCCTGTCTTTGCCTTCCCCGAGCCCCTACCCAACCCGCCCCCCACATTATTTACTCATCCACATCCGTCCTTTTCCTCTGTCTTTTCCTCTTCCTGCCTTCTGTCATTACACGTCTGCTTCTTTTCATGCCATCCTCACTCCCACCCTCATTTTACACACCCACTCCTCTTTATTTTACGAGCGAGGCAAGAAAGTTACTATGACAAAGTATTGTTAAAAAAAACACACACACACACACACACAAAAAAAACTCTGTGTCTACTTAAGACTTCTGTGCTCCGTGTATGGATCCCTGCTTTGTCAGAAGGAATGCTCCAGTGAATGTGTATTGACATCAAAGATCACAACCAAACAACGTACATGTATTGCTCAGCTGAGTATAAGGGGTCTTACATATACGATGTCTGATGTTCTGTACATGTGTTGAAATATAAATGAAACCACTAAACTAAAAAATTAATTACTTTTGTCATTTTTCATGACATCAGGAGCTAGAGACTTGTCTTTACACTGACAGAACATATTTTCTTTCGCGCCCGGGTTCTTGGTCATGTTTGCATTGGAGGCATCGAATCAGCTGACCGACTTATCAAGAGTGCCAGACACACAAACAGTCTGCTCTGAATAAAGACTGTACGTTTTCCAGATCAAAAACACGGAGTTCAGTAAAAGATCTTTGTTCAGAGGAACAGAGAGGACCAGAGCTTTAGAAACTCATCTGGACCTAGTTTGTTCCTCCACTCTCTTGTAGCTATCCCTCCGGGTTCCTCCCCTGTCCCCCTTAAAAAATTGTTCATTTCACAAGCCCACTTTATTCATTCTGGATCGTACTTTCAAAACAGTTCACGACTCCCCAACACACAAGAGTGTCTTGTGACTTTACTGGTTTAACGTCTCTTGAACCCACTGCTGGTCAAAGTACATTTGTGCCTTTGCAACTTTCAAAGTAACAGCTTCAACAATGTTGGCACCAGTATATCGGATCATTTTAAATTTGGTGCAGAGCTGTCTCGAATATTTGTCAGGATGGCCACAAAGTAATAAATGTTTACCACCTTTCTCTTTTCATTGCTGCCACATTGAAGTCACCAGTGATTATTTTTGTCTCTGTGTTGTGTTAAGCAATACTTAAGATGATTTCCAAAGAGGCTGCGCCAGTCTTAATAACGTCGTAGAGCGCTGGCTTGGAATGATGGGCCTCCATCTCTATCATAACAGAGTGCAGTCGTCAGTGGAAGAGCAGAGGAAATAGGCAAGAATGGATCTTTTGAAGAGTTCACAACACAGAGACAGGGGTTCACGAGCGGTAACTGCAGGACACTGACATTACGTTGCTCAGAGTTTACGCGCTGTGTTGCACTTTGTATCCTTTCTTTCCAAACTGTCAAATTGTTTGTTGCATAGAAAACAATTCTTCATGACATTTTCGGTATCTCCCCTGGTTATCTCTCCCCCCACCCCCCCCCCCCCCTTCCCACCCTCCAGCCCAGACCCCTCAGTCCTTAGAAAGAGAACAATGAATAGATGAATAAATTCATAAATGAATAGATAAACGAATGAATAAATGAATATAAATCAATCAATCAATCAATCAATCAATCAATAAACGAAAACAACCCCATTGGCGAAGGGGGTTGCGTCACGCTGACTCCTGGTTGGGAGGTTGTGGGTTCGATTCCATCAGAGCCATTTTTGTGGGATTTTTCTACCTCTTCTGGCTCCTTTCTAGAGTTGGGTTTGTATTGGATAAAATTTAGAAGGTCAGGGCCACACAGTCCAGTTTCATTTACTTAATGGATGCATCTCTGAGAGTTTTGCTCAAATTTCTCTATCAACAATGCAGGTGTCTATATCTCTTGAACCCTGTTAACGCTGGGATATATTCTAAATGTTAGCATAGAGTACAGCACATGCAATCTCAAACCTAAATGGAAATCCATGGCATTATCTTCATCATCCCTGTTCTCATCGATCGTCATGAAAAAAAAAGGCTCAAATTCTGTGGATCTTCATGCCATCTTATCGTGACCTCAGTTTCGATGACCTCTCCACACGTATGCTCTTGGTATAGTTCTGTTTGGGTGACCAATGTTGGGAAATTCATGGGGACTGCCATTGGCCGTCATGATGACACCCTTTGGAAGAAAATGCCACAGACTCTGGCTCTGCAACTAAGCAATTATTTTGGTCAGTAGAGGGCTTACACTGTGGTGCCTGCCTGTGCTGAATCAGAACTTTCACCACTGAACACCATCGAAGTGACTCGACAGCTGTACAGTCTCTCTGCTGGTGGGTTGCTCAGTGACCACTTGACATTGGCTGTTACCTGTGCAGAGTCAGTGCCTAGGCTGTGGTGGGACAGCCAGGAATGAGCGACATGGAAGAGGGGGGAAGAAGGGTCGGGGGGATGGGGAGCGTAATACAACTGAAGTAGCACAGAAGATGGGATGGCAAAATTAATAGACAGATAGGTAAATAAGTAAGTAAGTAAATGAACAGATAAATAAATTGAACAGAGCATATATTTACAGTCCTGCTTCGCTCCCTGCCCCGAGTGGACGTTGCCAGAACCGGTAGCAGTGCTTGTTGTTCCATCGCTCCTTGCTGGAGGAGTACAATGTGTACCCCCTGCAAAAACCTTGGCTTTAAATCCTGTGTCTCTACTGCCTCACAAACATCTCTTTGTCCTTGTGGAGGGTAGCAAGAAGGAAACCTCAAGCGAAAGAAATATTGTAGAGGAACTCTGCTTTGGCTCGTTAAAAAACAAACTCTGCTTTGGCTAGTTAAAAAACAAACTCTGCTTTGGCTCGTTAAAAAACAAACTCTGCTTTGGCTCGTTAAAAAACAAACTCTGCTTTGGCTCGTTAAAAAAACAAAAAAATGAAGGTGGCAACATGTTAGAACGCTGTTTTCTTCTGTGTTGATGGAGTATTTGTTCACTTTTGACTTGTGGAAGAATCCAGAGACTTAGACTTTTTTTTCAAGACCTGTGGGTCCTGTTTTTATTTTTTTCACTGGCGTGGAAACAAGGAATCTTTGTGATGTTAACGTTTGGTTGAGATCGAGATTTTACCTGTTGCTTTTTTGTGAGGACCATTTTCTTACTTTCATTTGTTAAACAAAATTATGCAAATATTTCCTTATTGACCAGCAGGAAGGTGGACGCGATGTAGAAAAGTGCAAAGGGGACTTTTGGTATAGAAATGTCCCCAGAATTGTAAAGGATATTATCTCTTTCAAAACTGGCTCACAGTGATTCCTCTTTGAGTATTTTTGTTTCCTACTGGGCAGCCTTCCTCTTAAAATGCACTTTTTCTGTCTATGCACATTGGAATTGGTGGCTGTACTATACTTTGGGAACTGTGCCAGGGAACTTCCCTGTGCGTCAGTCATAAGTTTCAGTTGAGGTTGCATTGCATCTTCCCTTCCTTCGTATTCTTTGGGCGTATCCCTCAAGTTTGAAGACATTGTTAAGACACTTCTGGCGTACAATGGCTTACAAGTTTCCGGGTGGTCTTTATTCATTGATGCCATTTCTCTAGATTTCTGTGTTTAAGTGAATGTGGTGAAGTGTGGATTTGAGAAGGCGATTGCGTGTGAGAATTCAATTGATTTATTGAAAAAAAAATCTGAAATAAATGAGAAGCTTGTAACCAATATTTGAGTCATGCTGCCTGAGTAGGTGTACTTGGTGAGTTTGTGTTCTCCTCATTAGGGTGTTTGAAATATAAGGAGCATTTCGCAGTAGAAGGGCGTTTAAAGTTGGAATAAAATTTCAGAGGGTCCCAGAGCATACACACAATTTTCACATACAAAAATAACTTTCTCTTTAGCACATGTACTATCAACATGCAGTGCAAACTCATTATCATTAAAAACAGTTTAAGCGCGTCAAGGAAGACAATTTATACATCTAATCACCTGAATGATACAATCGGGGGAAAACTAAAACGTGCGCAAATTGCGGTCAGTTTGTGGGGTGATAGAAACTCTCTGGAAAGGAAACTTTCCGGGGAGAATAATAGACACGGTATGGTCATTTCTTCCTTGGAATGTTTAAGGAGAAATTTCGTCCACTTTTTCCTTCCCAACTACACACATACTGTGTAATACAGGAAATTCCTCGTCGGGCTAACAACCAAACGCAATCAGCCTGGAAAGCTAGGTGAAGAAATAACTACAGAGGTCCCGTGCGGACTTTCAACATTCACGGGGAAATGCGTCCTCCTATAAACACTAAGTTAAGCATTACAGCCTTTGCTCTTTACAAGAGTCATCTTGCCCGTAACTTGCCATCACGGGCAAAGATGTGGCAGTAATCAAAACTTCAGGAAACAAGTATTTTCGATTCTGAAACTCACACACTTACACAATAATAAAGTTTCAGCGTCCACACGCGCAGGATTCTTGGAGCTATACGCACTTGCAAACATTATTTTTCGGCAGTAACTTTTACGCGGACGACGCAGTGGTTCAGGAATATCGTTCAGACCTAGAGTGCAAGCACAATGACATTAGATGCGTCCCTGTACATGATGGCATGATTTCCGTCTGACCGCCTACCAGAACAGCAATAATTCTAGGCAACATGCTCGACCCAGTCCTGGCTGTTACAGTTCATTGCTCTCTTCAAGATGAAAAAAACTTCTTTAAGCCCAGACAGAGGTCCAAGACGATGAAAAACTGTCCCGGCGCTTGACTTGGACGGTATGGTCGCTGACAACCAGCGAGAATCAGAACGAGGTCATCAAAGAGGCCTTCCAATAACTGTGATGGGATGAACGTTCCTGCAGACAAGGTGCGCTCATGAATGCCTGCCCACCTTGGCTGTACAGCCATAAAGAAAAAAACAACAACATTGGCCCAAAATAAAATGTGCTTGAAAATAGGTAGGGGCACAAAAAGGAATGACTTTGTATAGATAGCTGTAGAGAAACACTCAACAGCTTTCACGGCACTGTCTGCTCTGTCAAGAAACAAGACAGTTCTTCCGCCACATAATTGGCCCGATACGGAGAAACTACATCCCTACATCGACAAAGCCCAATGCGTAAACGCGCGAGGTTGTTGTTGTTTGTTTGTTTGTTTGTTTTTCCAGAGCTTAGATACGGCAAAGGCCTGCAGTCAGAAAATCGCTAAGCATTCCCCTTTATTGAAACTGTCTCTCTCTCTCTCTCTCTCTCTCTCTCTCTCTCTCTCTCTCTCTCTCTCTCTCTCTCTCTCTCTCTCTCTCTCTCTCTCTCACACACACACAGATAAATTCCTGTTCACATATACAGGGTGACAGACGTAATCAATTCTCTGCAGATGAACAGCACCAGTGTCACTGCTACTAACGTCAGTGTTCATGACGAACAAGGTGCTGAAGTTAAGTAACTTCAAAAAGGGGGGAAATGCCGGGACTCTATTAATATAGCATGCTTGCATTCATCTCTCTACACAATCAGTCTCTTGTCTGTATCCATTTGAGACTGTCAAGGGGAACAGAAATGGCTCATGAATTTCCGTAAAAACTGAAGATTTCTTGCATTGAACGAACTTGCTTCTTAGTATGTGACCTTTGGAAGATCAACATTGTTTGCGCCTTATTTCCGTTGGGCTTCACAATACTGTGAGACAAAATTATCCAAGAACTCTAATTTCTGGAGTTCTGCAATCATGTTTTTAATATGCTGGAGATAGACCAAAACCTCTCGTACAGAATCAAAAAGCAGTGTATTTCACACCTGCCATCAGTATATCGTCAACGAATTTCAAGGAAGACAACATAATATTACGCATTATTCCTGCAAAGATGGCAGGGCCGTCACAAGCATAAATAGCATTCCAGTCAACTAAAACAGACCTAGAGGGGGTCTTGAATACAGTTTTTTTTTTTTTCTTTATCTTTGAGACTGATAGGGATCTGCCAATAAACCTTAGCCAAGGCAGCTTTCGTGAAGAACACAGTTTCATTTCATTACAAATAAGATACTCAACATCAGGAATAGATTCAGTGTCTAAGACAGTCATTTTTTTTTTTCAAATGATGAAAGTCAACACAGAAGCTGACAGAGCCATTCCTCATTGACCTCAGCATCGCAAAGGAGCAAGGGAATTCACACGGTTCGGCAACAGTCCTGTCCAACATTGATTTCATTTCTTTCGCCACGATTTTATGACATTTGACAGAGAGCAGGTAGGGGTTCAGATTCACAGGTATATTAGAAGTTGAATTAATCTCATGCACAACATCAACATCATTATGCACAACGACAGGAATCTGCGAAAATGTCACTTTCATTCTTATCCTTCACTTTCACAATAGTTACGTGTGTATCAATTTTCACGTCTAAAACAGTTTCATTTGAACGTGAGGGAAGTGTTGGTGAAGTAAAAACATCATAGTTATCCTCATCGGTAACACCAACACACGCAAGGCAACCAACAGCATCATCAGCAGAAGTCTTTTTTCAGTCTTTATTTACTGCTATTGTGTTCAACTTACATAAAGAAAAAAGAACACAAAAAAGCCAAACAAAAAACATTTACGGCAACAGTTATAACTAGAGGGCTTATGTTTGCCTTCGAGCAAACATGGGAGATTCCCCCTTAACACACACACACACGCGCGCGCGCGCGCACTTATGGTTTGCACTTCCGGTTCGTTATTATAACGTATATGTTGCAAATATAACGTTATGTAAGTGTTCTGAATATCATTCCGGTCTGTCCAACCGTTTTGGAGTTATTCAAGTTTCAAATTTGGCCGTTTTGGCCGTTTTTGGCCATATCTCCGCAAAAACACGGCCAATTCATGTAAAAGAATGCCATTTGCATATGCCCACAATGCCCTGCAACTTTCCCGAAAATTTCAACACGATTGGATGAAAAAAGGGTAAGAGAAGAAAAACAAAAAAGAAAAATTTTTACAATAACAATAGTATTCGAAACTTGTCTATCTATGTTTACCGTTGAAAATTACATCTATCCACCATTACTGGTAAACGTTGATGCACACTTACCAAATAACGGTTTTTAAGTGTCAAATGTGAAATTTACTGTATGAAACTAATGTTTTCATGTTCAGCGCTTAAAGTTACATCTAGCCACCAATTTTGGTCACAATTGATTCTTATTTGCAAAATAACGGTTTTTAACGGTTTTTAGATGTCGGATATCAAAATTGCTCTCGTAAACTTAAACATTCATGTTCAGCGTTCAAAGTAACATCTAATCAGCAAGTTTTGTTAAGATTTATGCATATTTGAAAAATAACGGTTTTTAACTTTTTTTTTTTTTTTTAACTGTCGAAGTGTTTTGTAACATAGATACTCTTAATCAGCATATCAAATTACATACATCCACCAATTTTGGTTGAGATAGCTTCCAAAAAGGAAAAATAATAACGCTTTTTAACGGTTTTTAACTGTCGAAGTGTTTTGCAACATAGATTTTTAAAAATTAGCATATCAAAATGCATAAGCAACCAAAATTTGGTTTCTGTTACTTTGTTAGTATTTGAGCTATTAAACATTCAAATTTTCCTTTTAGAGCGTACCTAAATTTGCATAAATTTTTGAATAACTGCCAAAACCTTTAAGATATCAATAACAAACTCCTTTCGCACTGGGCCATAGCTACAGGAACATTTTCTGTAGATAGTTTTGTGATGTCATTTCCAGTTTTTGCTATTCCGTGAAACAACTGAAATTGACCGGTCACAGGCACTCCCGGTTTGCTCTTCCGGTTCGTTATTATAACGTACATGTTGCAAATATAGTGTTATGTAAGTGTTCTGAATATCATTACGATCTGTCCAACCGTTTCTGAGTTATTCAAGTTTCAAATTTGGCCGTTTTGGCCGTTTTTTTTTGCCATATCACCGCCATTTAAAATTGCCATTTGCACATGCCCACAATGCCCTGCAAACTTTCCTGAAATTTCAACACGATTGGATGAAAAAGGGTAAAAAAAAGGAAAAAGAAAAAGAAAAAAATAATTTTTACAATAACAATAGTATTCCCCCAGAGAGGGGGAATCCTAAGTAGAATTTAGATATAAAGCAAGAGATGTGTACATGCGTTTGATGAAAAGTTATATATATATATATATGTGTGTGTGTGTGTGAGTGTGTGTGTGTGTGTGTGTGTGTGTGTGTGTGTGTGTGACGATAAATCAGCATGCGTACAGAAATACAGACTTCAACATAGGTTAAGGACCACTAGCAATCTGTCTGACAAATGCAACACGCGCGAAACCAAAAATGTTTCATGTGTACAGATATTTAATTTGGTGATGGGATTTTACGTGTGTGCAAGATGTTATGCATGCGTTCACACACGGAACCTCGGTTTATAGTCTCATTCGAAGGACTGTATGGGAAAATGGAGTCAGAACCAATGTTAACTCCGAGGGAAAAATCCCCCTGTACCGAAACGCCCTGGCGGAGGTTCGAACCTACAAACCCCAGGATCACCAAGATTACGAGTCCGGGCGCTCTACCGACAGAGCTATTCCGTTTTTTGCGTTTTATCGATCAGCTGGTCATTACTTACAAAGGATTTATTTTGTAACTGCCAGGGTACGTTCGATATATCTCAGCACACTAACACGCTGGTTATTGAGATCACAATCTTGTACCTTGTGGGCCAAAAACAGTTCACGGGGTTCCACATGTGGGCATTTGAACTGATAATGATGCAATGACCCTTACCACCACACTTACGACACCCTACATTGAAGAATACAACCCTTCTCCCCACCACCTGCAACCGACACTGTGTACCGTGGGTTTTTTTTTATTCATTACACGGCATCTGTTGAATTGACCAGATTTAGAAGAAGAGAAAAAGAAAGGGGGTGAGCGACAAAAGAGAAAGAAGGAGAAATATACTGGCCTTTTTGAGCTGGAGCGACCAGACACCTCATTGAGAACCACCTCATTGAAAGGACTGCCATACGCATTTCCCCTGAACCAGCTGTGAGGGCCAGAATGTGCCTGACAGACCTCCCTTTGGCAACACCTGCAGAGAACAGCAAGTGGTCGTCCTTCCTTGTGCTGATTTATGAAGACGAGCCTGTATGTTATTCCGCAGGATCACACATGAGACATACATCAGCGAATGATATTATTTCTCTTTAGTAAAAAAAAAATCTCTGTGGAGAAACCACTCCCGAACAATAAAGTTCACCATAGTCTTTTGTGACATTAGAAAGGAACATCCAATTGTCAAGGTATGGTGGCAATCTAGTTAGGGAGGCAGGGAAAGGCAGGGAAAGATTCCCGTCAGTTGGGTCGAACCTGTATGAACTTTCTACGGAAGCCAGACGCTAAACATGAATTTTTTTTACAGGGAAATGTTCCTTCAAAATATGATAGCTCACTGGGCCAGCAGCTCATAAACTAAGATACAAGGTCTGTGCTGTCGCTATAAGGGTGGCAGAAAGATGAATAGGCCACCGCTCCTTCTCCAAGCAACATAACGTTGCACGGACCTCGACTCGTTATAAAAACACGTCAATGCCATCTGACGTCTCTCTCAGTTAAGAAAGTCTAGTTACAATACGTGGAGTAGCACGACTTCCAAAGAAGCAATAGTAGAGGACCAGCAGTGTCAGCAGTGGCAACTGCCTGACTTTGCAGCCTGATCAGTTACATACTGCCCAACATACGTAACGAAACTGTGAAACAACTGCCTTACTGCAGCCTGATCAGAGTTACATATTGCCCAACATTACGTAACGAAACTGTGAAACAACTACCTGACTTTACAACCTAATCAGTTACGTATTGCCCAACATTACGTAACGAAACTGTGAAACAACTGCCTGACTTTGCAACCTAATCAGTTACGTATTGCGCAACATTATGTAATGAAACTGTGACACAACTGCCTGACTTAGCAGCCTAATCAGTTACATATTGCCCAATAATACGTAACAAAACTGTGAAACAACTGCCTGACTTAGCAACCTAATCAGTTACATATTGCCCAACATTGAACTTTTTTTTTTTTTTAATCTGTGCCAAAAAACGCAATGTGTACATATTCACTTAGCTAACGTTTCATCCTGACATTAAAGTTTCACTTCAACCGACATTGGATCACCTGAATATTTTGTTTTGCTTTGACTATCTCGAGCCTCAGTAGTGGACGCATGCGACATGGAGGAAGAAAGTCATATGTTACCGTCAGGGTAGTCTGTCGCACGGAAGCTGAGAAAGCCTACTGAGAAACTCTGAACACTTCAGTGACGCGCTTTCTTGCCCCGTGCCAATATCACGTTTTTCTTCTATCTAAGCGAATGAGTGCGTCAAGGATGACCTGACACCGCAGTTCAAGTTCGACATGGTGACATCACTGGCCAGCTGTACGCACAAAGGGTGATGGACAGCATGCAGACGGGAGAATATAAAGAGAGGAAGGGGGAGGGGGGAGGATAAGGAAGGGGAGTTGGGAGACACATGTTCAGTGCCTTTGTGTCAAGTGAGAGGGGAGGGGGGAGAACAGTGGGGATGGGGGGGGGGGGGAGGGGGGGAGTGAGGGCGATAGACAGTGAAACTGACATTATGTGGAGTGTTGTGTTGCCACGTTTGGCAGTGGGGGGGTTGAGATGGGAAGGAAGGTATCGGGAGAACAATGACGCAGAGCGCGACGTGACGTAACTTTCTTCGTAACAGATAGTGTTAAACCTGGTGGCTCATGCCGCTCTAAGAGAGAGAGAGAGAGAGAGAGAGAGAGAGAGAGAGAGAGATACTGATTGATTGATTGATTGATTGATTGATCTTTAATACACAAGGATGGAGATTTTAAGCTAAAGCTTAGTCTTACAATCTGTCCTTGTCATGCATACATTATCTCAGCACGTATCATTCATACTGACAGTTCAACATAGCAACATGGTAATCTAATTCTACAATGATAAGCAAGCTATTCATAAAAGCACTAATGAGATGGGGGTGGTAAAACAGAAAGAAACTTACAAACAAACAAAACTACAGAGAGAGAGGTCGGAGGAGGGTGGGGAAGAGAGAACGGTAGGTAGGGGGAGGAGAAAAGGGATGGTAGACAGAGTGGGAGTGGTGATGAGCGATTTTAACGGAGTAGGTGTTATGTTTAGACGATTTATTCAACGTATGGTTCACAGAAGACTTTGCGAATGGGTGCTATTCATTGTAATTGAATAATTTAAATACTGAGACATGAAATGTTTATGCAAATGTCCCTTGAAAAGCTTTAAAGTATTCATGTTTTTGTAGATCGGTGGAAGTGAGTTCCAGACATATGGTCCATACTAAGTTAGACTTGTTTTGTATAGATCAATGCCTGGGTAGGGAAGACGGAATTTCGTCGAGCCAGAAACACTGTTCGATTTGTAAAAGGGCATTGATATAACATGGCATGGCATCTGTCAAGATTGTAAACATAAATGATGCTTTGTTGAATTCCAATTGCCTATTGAGAGGAAGTATGTTCAGCGCTTTTAGTTTTTTCGTCTGTTGTTAGAGATACAGCTGGATGGAGTAGCTTTGCTGCACGTCTATGGAGAGAATTCAGCCTTTTTTTGTGGACGTCACACTTCCATCCCACACTTTTGAAGCATAATTGATACTTGACATTATGTGTGCACTGATGAAAAGTTTTTAAGCACATCACTGTTGACGTAGCGCTTTAATTGAGATAACAGAAAAAGGTGTTTTGAGACTACATTGCAGACGTTATTGGGATGAGATTGCCATTTCAATTCTTAATCTATCATTAACCCTAAAACACGATGCTCATCTACCTGCTGGATAGAAGTGCCATTCAACTGAAGTTTTATGCAAAGAGGAGTCAACTGGTGTTTTTGGCGGGTAGCTATAATCATAGATTTGGTTTTGGCTGAGTGTATGACCATTGGGTTTGAATGATACCAGTCTGACACGTCGTTTAGACTTTCCTGGAGAGAAGTTTCTATTGCCTGTAGATCACTACCATTGGTTTGGAGTGACGAGTCATCAGCAAATAAATCTGTCGTGACCTTTTCATCTGATACGGACAATGGTAAATCATTGATGAAGATGCAGAATAGTAGGGGGTCTAGTACTGAGCCCTGTGGGACTTCCTCTCTGACAAAGTCTGAAGCGGAGGTTTTGCCATTAAGCACCACATACTGAGTCCTATCGTTCAGGTATGATTGGAATAATGAGATTGTCGTGGTATGGTTCAAGTAGACAGATAGAAGAATGGAATGATCAGCAAAATCAAACGCCTTTTTGAAGTCAAGAAAGGCAACCCCTGTCATTTGTGATTGATTCATATTTGAAAGCCATGAGTCACACATTCATGATAATGCTGTGTGGGAGCAATGATTAGATCGGAATCCAGATTGGAGTGGGTGAAATAGTTTGTTTTTTTTCTCCATGAACTGAGAGAGAGAGAGAGAGAGAGAGAGAGAGAGAGAGAGAGAGAGAGAGAGAGAGAGAGAGAGAGGAGGGTGGAGGTGGGAGAGCTGGCATAGATTTGAATAGATTTTTGGCATGTGTGTGACACACAGGAGGGAGAAAGGGGGTTGATGCCATCTGTGATTGTACGGAAAAATACAAGTGGGACCGATCTGATGAAATTGTCAAGCGTTTTGTCACACTTTCCATAAACCATGTCAATGAATTAGGCTGAATGCTGAGATCTAAGAATGGTATGAAACCTTCCCATAAAACATGTTAATAAATTAGGCCGGATGCGGAGATCTAAGAACGGTGTGAGACCTTCCATAAACCATGTTAATGAATTAGGCCATATGCCAAGATCTAAGAACGGTATGAGACCTTCCCATAAACCATGTTAGGCTGGATGCTGAGATCTAAGAACGGAATGAGACCTTCCAGTAAACCATGTTAATGAATTAGGCTGGATGCCAAGATCTAAGAATGGAATGAGACCTTCCATAAACCATGTTAGGCTGGATGCCAAGATCTAAGAACGGTGTGAGACCTTCCCATAAAGCATGAATGTCCACTAGATCCCACTGACGCATGATGGTCGTCACCGTACTTCCGGACTGCGAGGCGTGTGAGCGTTGTGCCTCTGGGATCCACTAAGATGAACATTTCGGCCTCTCACGTCATACAGCGCATAACCTGAACTGGAAGACATGTACTGCACTTCCAGTTGTCAAGTTTTCTACTTGCTGCATGCGTGAGTGCACGGTAATAGCTCCTATGTGTTTGTGTCTGTGTCTTTCTCTGTGTTTTCTTTCCTGTCTTTGCCTTCCCTGAGCCCCTACCCAACCACTCCCCACATTATTTACTCATCCACATCCGTCCTTTTCCTCTGTCTTTTCCTCTTCCTGCCTTCTCTGTCTCATTACACGTCTGCTTCTTTTCACGCCATCCCCCCCCCCCCCCCCCCCCCACCTCATTTTACACACCCACTCCTCTTTTTTTTTTTTTTTTTTTTTTACGAGCGAGGCAAGAAAGTTACTATAACAAAGTATTGTTAAAAAAAAGACGCTGTGTCTACTGAAGACTTGTGTGCTCTGTGTATGGATCCCTGCTTTGTCAGAAGAAATGCTCCAGTGATGTGTATTGACATCAAAGATCACAACCAAACAACGCACATGTATTGCTCAGCTGAGTATATAAGGGGGTCTTACATATATGATGTCTAATGTTTTTGTACATGTGTTGAAATATAAATGAAACCACTAAACCATGTAACGGTGTAGATTTTGTCAACGTCCACTCTACAAATGATAACAAGGTGTTAAATTAACTACTTTTGTCATTTGATGACATTATAAGCTAGAGACTTGTCTTTACACTGACAGTACATATTTTCTTTTCGCCAAGGTTCTTGGTCGTGTTTGCATTGGAGGCATCGAATCAGCTGACCGACTTATCAAGAGTGCCAGACACAAACAATCTGCTCTGAATAAAGACCGTACGTTTTACAGATCTAAAACCTGGAGTTCAATAAACGATCTTTGATAAGAGGAACAGAGAGGGCCAGCGTTTTGGAAACTCATCTGGACCTAATTTGTTCCTCCACTCTCTTGTAGCTATCCCTCCGGGATCCCCCCCCCCCCCCCCCCCCCCTTCCCCCTTTAAAAAGAATGAAAATGTTCATTTCACAAGCCCACTTCATTCATTCTGGATCGTGCTTTCAAACAGTTCACGACTCCCCAGCACACGAGAGGGTCTTGTGATCTTCACTGGTTTAACGTCTCTTGAACCCACTGCCGGCCAAAGTACAAGTACATTTGTGCCTTTGCAACTTTCAAAATAACAGCTTCAACAATGTTGGCACCAGTATGTCGGATCATTTGAAATATGGTGCAGAGCTGTCTGGAATATTTGTCAGGATGGCCACAAAGTAACAAATGATTACCACCTTTCTCTTCTCATTGCTGCCACATTGAAGTCACCAGTGATTCTTTTTGTCTCTGTGTTTGTGTTTAGCAATACTTAAGATGATTTCCAAAGAGACCGCGCTAGTCTTGATAACGTCGCAGAGCACTGGCTTGGAATGATGGGCCTTCATCTCTATCATAACAGAGTGCAGTCGTCAGTGGAAGAGCAGTGGAAATAGGCAAGAATGGATCTTTTGAAGAGTTCAGAAACACAGACAGGGGTTCACGAGCGGTAACTGCAGGACACTGACATTGCGTTGCTCGGTTTGGAGCCCCAGTAATTGCTTCAGCAGATTTATGTGTGATATTTTGTAAATAGGTCAGGAAGTTGAATTTTGCACACGTTTTGGTGGCTGGAATAGCGCTGCAAATACATGTAGAAGGAGAGCAATACAGCAATATAGACAGGATGCAGGAAGTCACTATTGTTTTCTGTGTTTGTTACGTAAGGAAAGTTCTGATAGAGCTAATGTGACAGAGTTCAATTCAGAATGCCTATCAGAATTTGGCTATATTGTATTTCAAAGTGAACTTAGACTCGAAATAAAAACTGCAGTCATGAACAGACGGCATAAAATCATAAATTTGAAGTTTACGTGCTATGTTGCACTTTGTATTCTTTCTTACCAAACTGTCAAATTGTCAAATTGTTTGTTGCATAGAAACCAATTCATGACATTTTCGGTATCTCCCCTGGTTATCTCCCCCCCCCCCCCCCCCCCCCCCCCCCCCCCCCCCCCCCTCAAGCCCAGCCCCCTCAGTCCTTAGGAAGAGAACAAGGAATAAATGAATAAATTTATAAATGAATAGATAAATGAATGAATAAATTAATAATTAAAAACAGACCCATTGGCGAAGGGGGTTGCGTTGCGCTAACTCCTGGTTGGGAGATTGTGGGTTCGATTCCATAAGAGCCATTTTTGTGGGATTTTCGTACCACTTCAGGCTCCTTTCTAGAGCTGCGTTTGCAATGGGATAAATTAAGAAGACCAGGGCCACACAGTCCGGTTTCATTTACTTAATGGATGCCTCTCTGAGGGTTTTTGCTCAAATTTATCTATCAACAATGCGGGTGTCTGTATCTCTTGCACCCTGTTAATGCTGGGATATATTCTAAATGTTAGCATAGAGTACAGCACATGCAATCAGACCTAAATATAAATCCATGGCATTATCTTTATCATCCCTGTTCTCATCGTTCATCATGAAAAAAAAGGCTCAAATTCTGTGGATCTTCATGCCTTCTTATCGTGACCTCAGTTTCGATGACCTCTCCACACGTATGCTCTTGGTATAGTTCTGTTTGGGTGACCAATGTTGGGAAATTCATGGGGACTGCCATTGGCCGTCATGATGGCACCCTTCGGAAGAACATGACACAGACTCTGGCTCTGCAACTAGGCAATTATTTTCGTCAATAGAGGGCTTACATTGTGGTGCCCTGCCTGTGCTGAATCAGAACTTTCACCACTGATCACCATCGAAGTGACTCGACAGCTGTACAGTCTCTCTGCTGGTGGGTTGCCCAGTGACCACTTGACATTGACTGTTACCCGTGCAATCAGTGCCAAAGGCTGTGGCGGGACAGCCAGGAATGAGCGGCATGGAAGAGGGGGAAGAGGGGCGTGGAGGGATGGGGAGTGTAATACAACTGAAGTAGCACGGAAGATGGGACGGCAAAATTAATAGACAGATAAGTAAATAAGTAAGTAGGTAAATGAATAGATAAATAAATTAAACAGAGCATATATTTACAGTCCTGCTTCGCTCCCTGTCCTGAGTGGACGTTGCCAGAACTGGTAGCAGTGCTTGTTGTTCCATCTTTCCTTACTGGAGGAATACAGTGTTTACCCCGTGCAAAAACCTTGGCTTTAAGTCCTGTGTCTCTACCGCCTCGCAAACATCTCTTTGTCCTTATGGAGTGCAGCAGCACGAAGAAACCTCAAGCAAAAGAAATATTGTAGAGAAACTCTGCTTTGGCTCGTAAAAAAACAAACAAACAAAGGTAGCAGCATGTTAGAACGCTGTTTTTCTGCTGTGTTGATGGAGTGTTTGTTCCCTTTTGACTTGCGGAAGAATCGAGAGACTTAGACTTTTTTTCAAGACCTTTGGGGTCCTGTTTTTTTTTCCCCCTTGGCTTGGAAAAAAGGAATCTTTGTGATGTTAACGGGTTGGATGAGACCGAGATTTTACCTGTTTTTTTTTTTTTTTTTTTGAGAGAGGACCATTTTCTTACTTTCATTTGTTAAAAAAAATTACGCACAGATTTCCTTATTGACCAGCTGGAAGGTGGACGCGAAGTAGAAAAGTGCAAAGGGGACCTTCGGTATAGAAATGTCTCCAGAATTGTAAAGGATATTATCTCTTTCAAAACTGGCTCACAGTGATTCCTCTCTGAGTATTTTCGTTTCCTACTGGGCAGCCTTTCGTTTCCTCTTAAAATGCACTTTTTCTGTTTATGTACATTGGGAATGGTGACTGTACTATACTTTGGGAACTGTGCCAGTGAACTTCCCTGTGCGTCGATCATAAGTTTCAGTTGATGCTGCATTGCATCTTCCCTTCCTTTGTATTCTTTGGGAGCAGCCCTCAAGTTTGAAGATATTGTTAAGACAACTTCTGGAGTACAATGGCTTACAAGTTTCGGGTGGTCTTTATCGTTGATGCCATTCACTAGATTTCTGTGTTTAAGTGAATGTGGTGAAGTGTGGATTTTAGAGGGCGATTGCTTGTGAGGATTCAATTGATTTATTGAAAAAGATTCTGAAATAAATGTGAAGCTTGTAACCTATATTTGAGTCATGCTGTCTGAGTAGGTGTACTTGGTGAGTTTGTGTTCTCCTCATTAGGGTGTTTGAAATAAAAGGAGCAATTCGCAGTAGAAGGGCGTTTAAAGTTGGAATAAAATTTCAGAGGGTCCCAGAGCATACACACAATATTCACATACAAAAATAACTTTCTCTTTAGCACATGCACTATCAACATGCAGTGCAAACTCATTATCATAAAAAAGTTCAAGCGCATTAAGGAAGACAATTTATACATCTAATCACCTGAATGATATAATCGGGGGAAACTAAAATGTGCGCAAATTGCGGTCAGTTTCCAGGATGATGGAGATTATCTGGAAAGGAAACTTTCCGAGGAGAATAATAGACACGGTATGATCATTTCTTCCTTGGGACGTTTAAGGAGAAATTTCGACCACTTTTTCTTTCCCAACCACACAATACTGTGTAGTACGGGAAACTCCTCGTCGGGATTACAAGCAAACGCAATCAGCCTGGAAGGTTGGATGAAGAAAATAACTACAGACCTCCCATGTGGACTTTTAACATTCACGGGGAAATGCGTCCTCCTATAAACACTAAGTTAAGCATTACAGCCTTTGCTCTTTACAAGACTCATCTTGCCCGTAACTTGCCATCACGGGCAAAGAAGTGGCAGTAATCAAAACTTCAGGAAACAAGTATTTTCGATTCTGAATTTCACACAATCACACAAAAATAAAGTGTCAGCGTCCCACACGCGCAGGATTCTTGGAGCTTATACGCACTTGCAAACATTATTTTCGGCAGTAACTTTTACGGACGGACGACGCAGTGTTCAGGAATATCGTTCAGACCTAGAGTGCAAGCACAGTGACATTAGACGCGTCCCTGCACATGATGGCATGATTTCCGTCTGACCGCCTACCAGAACAGCAATAATTCTAGGCAACATGCTCGACCCAGTCCTGGCTGTTACAGTTCATTGCTCTCTCCAAGATGAAAAAACTTCTTTAAGCCCAGGCAGAGATCCAAGACGACGTGCAACTGTCCCGGCGCTTGACTTGGACGGTATGGTCGCTGACAACCAGCGAGAATCAGAACGAGGTCATCAAAGAGGCCTTCCAATAACTGTGATGGCTTGAACGTTCCTGCACGCAAGGTGCGCTCATGAATACCTGCCCACCTCGGCTGTACAGCCGTAAAGCAAAAAAAAAAAAAAAAAAAAAAAAAAAAAAAAAAAAAAAAAAAAAAACTTGGGCCAGAATAAGATCTGCCTGAAAAATAGAATGAATGAATGAAAAAGTAATGAGTTTCTATGCATGTCTGTAGAGAAATACTCAACAGCTTTCACGGCATTGTCTGCTCTGTCAAGAAACAAGACAGTTCTTCCGCCAGATAATTTGGTCTGATACGGAGAAACTACATCCCTACATCGACAAAGCCCAATGCGTAACGCGCGAGGTTTTTTGTTTTGTTTTGTTTTGTTTTTTGTTTTGCTTTGTTTTCTTTTCTTTGGTTTTTTACAATCTTTTTTATCTCCAGAGGTTAGATACGGCAAAGGCCTGCAGTCAGAAAATCGCTAAGCATTCCCCTTATCGGAACTGAAATCTCTCTCTCTCTCTCTCTCTCTCTCTCTCTCTCTCTCTCTCTCTCTCTCTCTCTGTCTCTGTCTCTGTCTGTCTCTCTCTCTCTCTCTCTCTCTCTCTCTCTCTCTCTCTCTCTCTCTCTCAGAGATAAATTCCTGTTCACATAAACAGGGTGACAGACGTAATCAATACTCTGCAGATGAACAGCACCAGTGTCACTGCTACTAACGTCAGTGTTCATGACGAACAAGGTGCTGAAGTTAAGCAACTTCAAAAAGGGGGGAAATGCCGGGACTCTATGAATATAGCATGCTTGCATTCATCTGTCCACACAATCAGTCTCTTGTCTGTATCCATTTGAGACTGTCAAGGGGAACAGAAATGGCTCATGAATTTCCGTAAAAACTGAAGATATTTTGCATTGAACGAACTTGCTTCTTAGTATGTTATCTGGGAAGATCAACATTGTTTGCACCTTATTCCTTAAGGCTTTACAATACTGTGAGGTACAAAATTATCCAAGAATTTTAATTTCTGGAGTTCTGCAATCATGTTTTTAATATGCTGGAGATAGACCAAAACCTCTCGTACAGAATCAATAAGCAGTCTATTTCACACCTGCCATCAGTATATCGTCAAAGAATTTCAAGGAAGACAACGTAATCTTACGCATTATTCCTGCAAAGACGGCAGGGCCGTCACAAGCATAAGTAGCATTCCAGTCCACTAAACACAGACCTAGAGGGGTCTGGAATACAGTTTTTGTTCTTTATCTTTGAGACTGATAGGGATCTGCCAATAACCCTTAGCCAAGGCGACTTTCGTGAAGAACACAGTTTCATTTAACGACAACAGAAAGATTATCAACATCAGGAATAGGTTCCGTGTCTAAGACAGTCATTTTTTAAAAAATGATTAAAGTCAATACAGAAGTGGACAGAGCCATCCTCATTGACATTATCATAATTGCGAAGGAGTAAGGGAATGTACACGGTTCGGCAACAGTCCTGTCCAACATTGTTTGAATTTCTTTCGCCACGATTTTATGACATTTGAAACAGAGCGGGTAAGGGTTCAGATTAACAGGTACATGAGAAGTCGAATTAATCTCATGCACAACATCAACATGATTATGCACAACGACAGGCATCTGTGAAAATGCCACATTTATTCTTATACTCCGCTTGCACAGTAGTTACATGTGTATCAATGTTAACGTTTAAAACAGTTTCATTTGAACGTGAGGGATGAATTGGTGAGGTAAAAACATCATGGTTATCCTCAGTAATACCAACACATGCAAGGCAACCAACAGCATCATCATCAGCAGAAGTCTTTTTTTTTTTAAACAGTCTTTATTTACTGTTATTGTTGCTCAGTTTACATAAAGAAAAAAGAACACAAAAAGCCAAACACAAAAAATTAACGGCAACAGTTACAATTGGAATTTAGATATAAAGCATGAGATGTGTACATGTACTCGATGAAAAAAAAAAAAAAAAAAAAAAATATATATATATATATACATATATATATATATATATTTTTCAGATATATTCACTGTGTAGGTATATATTTTTCAGACTTCACTGTGTGTGCATATATATTGTGTGTGTGTGTGTGTGTGTGTGTGTGTGTGTGTGTGTGTGTGTGTATATAGACATAGATACAAGTATGTAAACTGATTTTGTCTTTACTTTTTTGGAATTCTGATGGTGTTTCTTGTTTTTTTTTTTTTCCGATAATGCAGATTCCTGATGAAGCCTTGAAAAAGGCGAAAATTTGAAGAAAATAAAAGAAGGGAAGGCATTGAGTGGACGACTTCTTGATTTTGTGTGTATATATATATATATATATATATATATATATATATATATATATATATATATATATATATATATATATATATATATATATATATATCTGTCTTCGAGAGGGATTGCGATAGTTTTCTTATGCAGCTAGTGAAGGGTTTTCATATTTATGATATACATTTTCCCATTTACTTCATTTTTTCCCTCTCAATTTCAAATCTTTGCCAAATCATTACTATAATGATGGAAGAATTGTTAACCTGCACTTGTTTTCCCCCACTACTTAATTGTTCAGCATTATATTGTTTGGTCAATCAGTGGGTGATTGCATCTCTTACGAGATCCAAGGAAAGGTTGTTCTGCACAATTCTTAGCCGCTGACAATGCTTGGGTTATTGAACAGCAGAGCTGATCACTCAGACTGTTCCGTATCTTTTGATCTCCCTTGCATCCTTAAATGGATCCTCAAGCATAGCCTCAAAGATTGTCCATTACATTTTATACTGTTTGCATAATATTTTTAGTTTTCAACAACTTTTTTCCTCTCCACACTTTCGTTTTGTTTATTTCTACTACCTTTCGCTGGCTGATTTGGGGGTGCTGTTGGATTCTTTTTCGAACCCTTGGCGGTCGGAACACCACAGAATTATGGACTATGGTTTGTCTCTATCTGACGCCAAGAGCACAGACGCAATCAGCCGTGTCTCCCTGATTGGAGATGGTCTCCCGCTTCGGAGACTATAAGCTTGCTGAAGGTTCATTTTGAGAAGCATTTATTATTCCCCATTCACCCACTCAAGCACATACTGTCAGTTAGGCAGAATCATCTACCACTGAAGATATGAAGGCGTATCAACCCCCCTATTTCTACAATCTGAGTCATAAGAGCAAGCTTTGTTTATAATTCAATATTTCTTGCAGTCATTGCAACACCTAGCTGCTCTGTAAGTTGCTGGAATGGTGTTCGGTACTTATCCTTGGAATTTATTGTTTTATTGTAATTTAGTCCCTTGCGGATTCATTCCAAGAACTGGCCCTCAGCACTTGTGTCTTAAGAGGTTATCTTTTTATATTTTCTACTTTTCACAAAAAAATGTAGCTTGTTTTGCTCTTTCATGATTTTCTTTTGCTTCTTAGGTGGCACCTTTGGTTAGTTTTTTTGAAAAACTCAACAAACATACTATGGTATTGCACACCAGCCTTTTTCTGGTATAGCATTCTTCTTAAAACCGAAAAGGCAGAGGAGTCAAATTACCACTTTCCGTGGTCACTGAGAGAGAAACAATCAGGTTTCGAAATATCGGCATCTGACCAGGAGTTATATGTTAGTGAGTTTCCTCCCCATTGGAGATGGTCTCCCGCTTCGGAGACTATAAGCTTGCTGAAGGTTCATTTTGAGAAGCATTTATTTTTCCCCATTCACCCACTCAAGCACATACTGTCAGTTAGGCAGAATCATCTATTCTTGCAGTCATTGCAACCCCAAGCTGCTCTGTAAGTTGCAGGAGGAATGGTGATCGGTACTTATCCTTGGAATTTATTGTTTTATTATATATATATATATATATATCGATATATATCAGTATACATACATAAATATATAGGATATCGATAAATCAGTATACATACAGAAATGTATAGGAAAGACAGAAACACACAAACACACGAACAGACAAGCAAAGAAACAAGAAGACAAAATGGTCACAACAAGTGAAGATGATATATTTTATTATCATGAAGTACTTTATCTCTCGAGAACCATACACACCGAAATTTCGGCAGCAACCAAGGGCTGCAGAGGATATCCTCAGCAAAATATCAAAACAAAACAAACAAAGGGGGGAAAATGACGTTAATAGTCTTGTTATTGTTGTTATGCGCATTATATATTAATGAGGAAAAGACATGTTCCAGAGACAGTAACTAAGGCAACTAGGTATTAGAAATCACAGCTTCATGTGCAAGCCAGCCATCTCTTATGAAAATCCACGTGGTTCATAATTAAGTGTCTTCTGCCCTCAAACGCAAACCTGGTGATGTGGGAAAAAAAACAGACGATCCTTCATGCCCCCTCTGCCATGAAAAAAAAAAACAGTGGAGCATGTCATAAGCTCATGTAAAGTAGCCCTGACTCAAGGAAGGTACACAAGGAGGCACAACCAAGTGCCCAAAGAGATTGTACAAGTCGTCTGGGCTAGTACCAACACCACAAAGGGGGAACATCAGGACTCCAAAGCACCCTGCAACATTCTTCACGACAGGAGGCAGCGAATCATGGCCAAGAACAAACAGTGCCACTCGGAACATGCAGGCAAAGTCTGCTGGATGGGGCAGATGACTGGGAGTGCTCTGCAGACCTCCCAGAATGGACGAGTCACCCAGAGATCATCAGCAAGAGTGCATGAGACCAGACATAGTAGTCCACTCTCAGTCAACCAAGCAGCTGATTATGATCGAGCTCACGGTGTGCCATATGAGAACAGAATGGAGGCAGCTCAAATCTACAAGACTGAAAATATGCTGATCTGGCAAACAGCTGAAGAGAGAAGGCTATCAGGTCAAGGTCCTCACTGCAGAAATTGGAGCTAGGGGGTTTGTAGGAACGTCTGCATACAGCCTCATGAAACAGCTCTCAGTTGCAGGGAGGGAAAAAAAAACAGAGCCCTGAAAGCAATGGCAGAAGCAGCAGAGAGGTGTTCAAGCCGGATCTGGTCAAGGAGGAACAAAAGTGAACTTCATAAGGCTTAACTTTCCTACAAATATCAGGTGTTCCAGTGGCTCAGTGGTTAGTGCGTGAGTCATTAAGTGGAAACTGAGCATGTCCAGAGGGGCATAGGTTCGAATCCCAGCCATGGCTCGTCCCAAGATGGAGGGGGAAAAAGGGCAGCAGAGGGACATCCGGAGTCATGAACCAGGTGTGGCTCAACCCCCCTAGAATGTCAGGAGATAAGGGCTGAAACACTCGCTTGAAGGGGGCTTCTCTTCTGAGGACTCTCTGTTGCTACGCTCTCCACGAGTTTCTTTCTATGATGCATGGGTAAACCATTGACTTCCAGGAATAGGCCAGAGGACGTCTGGGAAAGACCAGACACTGGGAAAGACCAGAACCAGGGCTCTGTGGGCTGGCTCCCCACTTTGCCTTCAACATGTGGCTACTAAAAACAAAAAGAAAAGATGCTCCCAGGATTCACCGAAGGGGGAAAGAATGATGAATCCATCGGTGCTCAACCAATCATGACTGCAAATCCCAAACGGACTATGAACATGGACCAAATGGAATATCCATGTGTCTGTGGAAAGCGTTTCGCTACCACCCGTGGCATGAAGATCCACAGAACAAAGATGGGATGTGTGAAGACTCATCTGAATGAGCAGCAGCGCACAGCATCAGCAGATAAGACGTCGGAAGACCATGGCCAGGATTTAAACCACAGTGCCAAGGACATCCACGCTGTTGGTTCGGAAGAGGAATTTGCACAGGCCCCCGATGCCAGGCACCTGAAACTCAACCTGCCACGAGCAAACAAAACTGAAGATTGGGAGAAACTGGATGCAAAAATCGTCTGAAGACTCGATGCACTTACAAGGAAAAAGCACCTGGGAACACAACTAGCCACATATGGGGACATTGTTTATGCCACATGTAGAGACGCTTATGGAGCAAAACTACCCAAAGAGGAAAACACCTCCAAAGAAATCCAGACGCCAAGAAGAGATGGACAAGTTCAGGGTCCAAAAGAAAAACCTCGAAAAGCAAATGAAGACTGCACTGCCAGCTGAAAAACAAGGCGTGGGAAAAACTCTGGGAAGACCTGAAAGCAAAACACAGCGTCCTCAGCAAAGCAGAATCTGCGAGGAAGAGGAAGAGCAAAAAGAAGAAGACAGAAGAGCGCTTCTTCAGAGACCCCTTCCAGTTTGCCAGAACTCTCTGAGCAGCCAAAATCTGGGACCCTAAGTATGGAAAAAGGAGTTCTTGAGCAGCATCTGAGGAAAACATACTCTGACTCACAGAGCAAAGCACCACTCGACATTCAAGGTCTGGTGTGGCTGACCAAGCCTGAGGAGCAGTTCGATGACAAGCCTCCCACGTTTGCGGAAATGAAGAAGGTGGTCGACAAAGCCAGAGCCAAATCATCACCAGGGCCAAACGGAATACCTTACCAGCTGTACAAGAAATGTCCCAAGGTGCTGGAGTGGCTCCACAGGCTGCTGCGATCAGCTTGGAGGAACCAGAAGATCAGCGGCCAGTGGATGACGGCAGATGGTGTGTACATCCCCAAAGATCAAAACTCAATTGACATCAGGCAGTTCAGGCCAATATCACTATTGAACGTCGAAGGGAAAATCTTCTTCTCTTTCATGGCAGCAAGGCTGACCAAGTACCTCATGGAAAACAAGTACTTGGATGTGTCAGTCCAGAAAAGTGGCATCTGAGGCGTGGCTGGCAGTGTAGAACACGCCACAATGATTTGGGACGTAATCCAAAGAGCAAAAACAAAAGATAGACCTGGACGTAGTTTGGCTTGATCTGGCAAACGCATATGGATCTGTGCCCCATGAGATGATACAGTTGGCTCTTGAGATGTACCATGTGCCAAAGAACATCCGTGACATGCTCAAAAAGTACTTCAATGGCTTCTCAATGCGGTTCTCTACCAAGGAGTACACAACAGATTGGATCAACTTGGAAGTGGGCATTGCAATGGGTTGTGCAATTTCACCAATACTGTTCGTGTTGGCAATGGAAGTCATCTTGAAAGCAGCAACAAGCAACGCAAGACAAACAGACCTTGGCGATGGATACAAGATGCCCCCCTCTCAAGGCCTTCATGGACGACACTACAGTGATTTCATCCAGAGAAAACGAGACACGTCATGTGCTGGAGAGGCTGGATGACATAGTTGCCTCATCCAGAATGAAGTTCAAGCCAGAGAAATCACGGAGTCTCTCACTGAGGAAAGGAAAAGTGGCTGAATCTGTGGTTTTCAGTGTAGCCAACCAGGTCATTCCAACAGTTACAGAAGAGCCAGTCAAGAGCCTTGGAAGATGGTATGATGATACGCTGAAAGACACACAAAGAGCAAAAGAAACCAAACAGATGTCGGAAGAAGGCTTGGAGACCATTGACCAGTGTGTGGGCTCCCTGGCAAATACAAGGTCTGGTGTCTGCAGTTCATGCTGATACCAAAGCTCCTATGGCCTCTGATGATATACGACATCTGCACCAGCATAGTGGAGGCAATGGAATCCAAAATCAACAAGTTCACAGGAAATGGCTTGGTGTCCCACCCTGTCTGACTGACATAGCGCTGTACTGTCGCCAAGCAAAGCTGAAACTACCACTGAAATCCATCCTGGAGGAATACAAAGCTGGGAAGATCAGACTTCAAAGCATGCTGGAGGACTCAGGAGACAAGGTGGTAGAAGTAATCAAGCCCCAGCTAAAGACAGGCAGAAAATGGAAAGTTCAAGAGGCGATGGATTCTGCAAACGAAAGTCTCAAGATCAGAGAAAATAACAGGACACACACAGACCAACAGACAAGGACTGGGGGTGACCAAAATCTGAATGGTGGTCAAAGGCCAAAGGAAAAACCAAAAGAGACATGATGATTCAGGAGATGAGAAAAGAAGAAGACCACAAAAAGACTCCGAAAAGCAGTCCAGCAGAGCCAGCAAGGGCAATGGACAACGTGGGAGAATAAACTCCAAAGAAGTCTCACTTGGAATGACATTTGGCACATGGCCCCTCGCAGGATCAGCTTCATTCTCAGATCTGCATATGACCTTCTGCCCTCAAACGCAAACCTGGTGAGTGGGGGAAAACAGACGATCCTTCATGCCCCCTCTGCCAAGAAAAAACAAACAGTGGAGCATGTCCTAAGCTCATGTAAAGTATCCCTGGCTCAAGGAAGGTACACATGGGGGCACAACCAAGTGCCCAAAGAGATTGTACAAGTCGTCTGGGCTAGTACCCAACACCACATAAGGGAAAATCAGGACTCCAAAAGCACCCGCAACATTCTTCACGACAGGAGGCAGCAAATCATGGCCAAGAACAACAGTGCCACTCGGAACATGCAGGCAGAGTCTGCTGGATGGGGCAGATGACTGGGAGTGCACTGCAGACCTCCCAGAATTGACGAGTCACCCAGAGATCATCAGCAAGAGTGGCATGAGACCAGACATAGTAGTCCACTCTCAGTCAACCAAGCAGCTGATTATGATCGAGCTCACGGTGCCATATGAGAACAGAATGGAGGCAGCTCAAATCTACAAGACTGAAAAGTATGCTGATCTGGCAAACAGTCTGAGGAGAGAGAAGGCTATCAGGTCAAGGTCCTCACTGCAGAAATTGGAGCTAGGGGGTTTGTAGGAACGTCTGCATACAGCCTCATGAAACAGCTCTCAGTTGCAGGGAGGGAAACAACCAGAGCCCTGAAAGCAATGGCAGAAGCAGCAGAGAGGTGTTCAAGCCGGATCTGGTCAAGGAGGAACAAAAGTGAATTTCATAAGGCTTAACTTTCCTACAAATGTCAGGTTCCCAGTGGCTCAGTGGTTTGGGCGCGAGTCATTAAGTGGAAAATGAGCATGTCCAGAGGGGCATGGGTTCGAATCCCAGCCGTGGCTCGTCCCAAGATGGGAAAAAAAGGGCAGCAGAGGGGCATCCGGAGTCATAAAACAGGTGTGGCTCAACCCCCCTAGAGTGTCAGGAGATAAGGGCCGAAACACTCGCTTGAAAGGGGGCTTCTCTTCTGAGGACTCTCTGCTGCTACGCTCTCCACGAGTTTCTTTCTACAGTGTGAGTTATATTTTTCAATTCCATATCTATAATTCAATATTTTTAAGAATACAACTACTTGTGGAAGACTGTCTTATACCTTACACTTACATAAGTAATGTTTTGCTCGGAGAATATTGAAGCAAAGACAAAAATCAATTGTGATTGTTATGTCGAAACCTAAAAGTATGAGAGACTCTGTTAGGCATATATTTTGTGCGTGGGTACATTTCTTACAGCAGCTGGGAGAATAGTAAGGCAGAAGGAGGCGATGTAATCACACCAGAGGTTTGGAAGCAAGGTGCCAAGCGTTATATCCAAAATTGTATGTGTTCTTTATCTGTTCCTGTGAGCAAACTACCACAAGATCTTTCCGTTGCAGTCACCATCACCCTGTTCAACAACAAAGGTAGAAAGTCAGACTGCTCCAACTATTGGGATTACTCTGCTCTCCATCACAGGAACAACTCTTGTAAGAATACTGCTGATCGCACTGGTCCTCATGATTGCTGACGACCACCACCCAGACAGCCAGTGTGGCTTAAGAGCCATGGGAAGCACCATACACATGGTCTTTGCTCTCAGACAGCTCCTTCAAGAGAAATGGTGGAAGCAAAACAAAGGACTGTATGTAACATTCTTCGACCCGACGAAAGCGTTGGACACGGTGAGCAGAAAAAGGAATGTGACAGATCATGGACTGACTCAGCTATCCACCAAAGCTCTCAACATAGTCATTCAGTTGCACGAAGATCAGTGTAGCCACGTCAGACTCAGCAGTGCCTTTCAGTGCCGTTCCCGATCATGAATGGAATGAGGCAGAATTGTGTTCTGGCAACAACTCACTTCACCGTCTACTTCATCATGATGCTCAAGCAAGTCACAGGAGACTTTGACGGACGGATTCTACATCCGATATGTCTCGATGGCAGCCTAGTCAACCTCAGATGACCACAACCCCACATGGAGACCCTGGAGCAACTGATCTGTGACCTCCTCTGTGCTGACGATGCTGCCCTTGTTTCCCTTACAGAGAAAACATTGCAGCATATCTCATCCTGCTGTGCAGAGGCTGCCCCGTTCTTCAGGCTAGAAGTCAGTTTGAAGGAGACAGAGGTCCCCACCAGCCTACACCTCCGGAAAATTACTACCCTCTCCACATAAACTGCAGGGCGACTGAACTTTAAACAGTCAATCAGTTCACCTACCTCGGGTGCATCATTTCACCAGGCGCTAAGATTAACAGGGAAACCATCAGACTGGCAAAGGCGAACATACATTTGGCAGATTCACAAACGAGTGTGAAAAAAACAAACACCTGCAGGCGGGCCCCAAGATCAGATTATACAGAGCCATAGTACTTACATTCTCTGCACGCTCTGAGGCCTGGGTCACCTACCGTCACACCGAAGACTCTGTCTACACTGGTGCTGCCTCCGCAACATCTTCAACATTCACTTTAATGACTTTGTCAGCAAACGTGAAGTCATTGAACAGGAAGAGTTCAACAGTACTGAGATCATGCTACTGGAGTTCCAGCTATGCTGGGCAGGACTCAGCTCCAGGATGGAGGATCATTGCCTGCCCATGATCTCTGTGTATGGTGAACTCTCGATTGCCGTCGCGACAAGGGGCACTGAAGAAGCGATTCAAAGACTACCTGGAAAAAACCCTTGTTGCTTGTCACATCAACCTCGCCAGTAGTCCTCCCTAACTGCGGATCACAAATACTGTGGTCACATCATCCGGCTGGGCCGCCCTCCTCGAGGACAAAAGGCGCAGGAAGGAGAACCATGATATGATGCAGGTGTGTGTGTGAACCATGATGTGTGTGTGTGTGTGTGTGTGTGTGTGTGTACATTTCGTCTTCAACCAAAAACGTCTATGATGTGTGTGTGTGTGTGTGTGTGTGTGTGTGTGTGTGTGTGTGTGTACATTTCGTCTTCAACCAAAAACGTCCTTGTCTCCGATTTTCTGTCAAAATGCCTTTTGTCAAAAGAAGAGCTGCAAATGCCTGTCCTGGATTTCTTAATGAGATTTTGTTTATTAAGAATTCCATTGAACCTCTCTACCCTACGATATGACTTAGCATGGCAAGGGAATGTATCAACTGAATTCATGGACAAAAGCTAGTGCATCTGCTTCATCAGGTCTGACAAGGTCTGGTTAATAGAGTCACTGGGATTGCTACTGGGCACCTTACTCAGGTAAAAATGACGTTAGTCTTTCAGCTACAGTCATTGTGACAATGAACTGTATTGGACTATCTCAGGAAACCTGGATGCCACATCCATAAGATAGGGGGAAGGGTGCTGAGGAGGTCGACAACAATTTGCTGAAAGGCGTGTTGGTTGCCGTTTGTCATCCCCGATGGGACAGGATGGATGTGACTTTATTGTGCAGACCTCCGCAGGTATGGCAAGCCTCACGATCCGAACTGCGAAGGTTCGGCCAGAAATGTCTCAGTAGAACTATTTGAAGGGTTCTGCACACAACACAGTGACCAGCTTCCATGAGGCATGAGCAACACACAGGACAGACAGACGGAGAGACAGGGGATAAAGTATCTGCCTGGTGACAGTATGAGAATCATGAAAAAGACAGTGAGGGATTCCGTCACACACAGCATGTCTCACTGCATCTCCACCAACATGGAATACTGCCCCTGATTCAATGGTTTCAAAACAGCTGTCGAGAAGAGTCTTTCTGCTGCAAGAAAGTAGTCATAACAAGTTCAGGAGGTTAGGGGTTGACAGGCACCTGATTCCTGTTTATATTTTATTTCCTGCAACCTTGTGGTAACCAGATCAGAAGCTTGACGGGAATGAGGTTGAGACATTTTGCAACGGGCCAGCCACTGGTTCGTTCAGGCAACACGTGACTGCAATTGAACAAAGTAATACAAATATCTATCTTTGCCAGAGGGATAACCCGTAGTGTTCATAAAAAAGACACATCTTTGCGTTTTGTCGATCAGCTGGTCATTGCTTACAAAAGATTTATTTTGTAACTGCCAGGGTACGTTCGATATATCTCAGCACACTAACACGCTGGTTATTGAGATCACAATCCAGTACCTTGTAGGCCAAAAGCAGTTCACGGGGTTTTTACATATGAGCATTTGAACTGATAATGATGTAATGACCCTTACCACCACACTTACGACATCCCACATGGAAGATTACAACCCTTCTCCCCACCCCCTGCACCTGACACTGTGTACCGTGGGTTTTTTGATTCTTTACACGGGATCTGTTTTATTGACCAGGTTTAGAAGAAGAGAAAAAGAAAGGGGATGAGCGACAGAAGAGAGAGAAGGAGAAATATACCGGCCTGTTTAAGTCCTTTGAGGCTGGAACGACCAGACACCTCATTGAGGACCCCTCATTGAACAGGACTACCATGCGCATTCCCCTGAACCAGCTGTGAGGGCCAAAAAATGCGCCTGACAGACCTCACCTGAGCAACACTTGCAGAGAACAAGCAAGTGGTCATCCTTCCTTGTCGCTGATTTATGAAGACGAGCCTGTATTTTATTCCGCAACATCACATTTGAGACATACATCAGGGAATGATATTTCTTTTTAGAAAAAAATCTCTATGGAGAAACTGCTCCCAAACAATAAAGTTGTCCATTTCACCATAGTCTTTTGTGACATTACAAAGGACCCTCCAACTGTCAAGATATGGAGGCAATCTAGTTACGGAGGCAGGGAAAGATTCCCTTGAGTTGGGTATAGACTCTGTGAACTTCTTACGGAAGCCAGACGCTAAACATGGACTTTTTTTTTTTTTTTTACAGGGAAATGTTCTTTCAAACTATGATAGACCACTGGGCCAGCAGCGCATAATCTAAGATAAAAGATCTGTGCTGTCGCTTTTAGGGAGGCAGAAAGATGAATAGGCCACCGCTCCTTCTCCCAGCAACATAACGTTGCACGGACCTCGATTCGTTATATGAAAACACGTCAATGCCATCTGACGTCTCTCTCTCAGTTAAGAAAGTCTAGTTACAATACGTGGAGCAGCACGACTTCCAAAGAAGTAATAGAAGAGGACCAGCAGAGTCAGCAGTGGCAACCGCCTGACTTGCAGCCTGATCAGAGTTACATTCTGCCCAACATTACGTAACGAAACTGCGAAACAACTGCCTGACTGCAGCCTGAACAGAGTTACATATTGCCCAACATTACGTAACGAAACGGTGAAACAACTGCCTTACTGCAGCCTGATCAGAGTTACACACTGCCCAACATTACGTAACGAAACTGTGAAACAACTGCCTGACATTGCAGCCTGATCTGAGTTAGATGTTGCCCCAAATCAGGTGACCTGACTGTGAATCGACGAACGAAAATAACAGATGAATATCAACCCATAGTGTGCTATGAGACTATAGAGTACTCCACTGCACCAGCCTAGATATAAACGCAATGTTTTACAAAGAGCTTTGTATGTTTGTTTCGCTTGTTTTCTCTCACAAATGAAGAATGATATCCGAGCGAAAACCTCTCTTGCAAAAGCAACGTCGCGGTCAAGTGGTTTTTTTTTTTTTTAAATTAAAATCGAAAGAAGGTCCAGCATACACCCTGCTACCAAAGACCCTATCAAGAATATTTCACACAGAGAAATGTCAAAAAGATACGTACATTTACCTTCAGTAACAAGAAGACAACTTTGAGTGAACGGTATTTTTTCGCTTTATCTGGAGGATATACAAAGAAATCCTCAAACGCAACCACTATAAGGTGACGCAATGCCGTACAAAATCACTTTACAGGATTACATGAACACGACTGAAAATGATATGATATAGCAGACTACTATCAACCACAAATATACTCAATATCACGAAATATATTATTGCATACAAAAATGCAATAGACAAACAAGACAGACGAGAGGGAGCAAACCAGTACAGTTCTGTCTTTGTTTCAACACGACAGGATTTGTTACAGAGATTGAAAGAGAGATGCAGGGGTAAGATTCGAAAGCCAGTGATTAGAAAAAGGAAAAACATACTCCCAAAGGTGCTCAGAGAAGTACTGTCCTCAACTGTGAATTACCTAGGTGGGAGCAATCCTGCACCATCCATGGAAGCGAGTGCTGTGTTAACGTTAAGGAGCTGGCATGCACTGGGCATTTCATCATGATGGACAGCGACATAACTGCTCCTTGCCACCGGATGCCACACAATAGAACATCCGTGGAAAAGCGTACCAGCCGATGTGACTGCTAAGCCCTCTGGCAAAGGAAACTGCCATCAAGCGAAATGCTGTGGCCATCCATGAGTCCCTCTCGTTGTTGCTGTTTTTGACAGGTGAAAACAGCACAACTCTAGACACAGTTAATGCTTAGCCACAAGATAAAAAGACAGACGGAGGAGAGAGATGAAAGACGAGGTGACTGGAAAGAATAACAAGATGCAAAGCATATAAACTTACTCACAGTTTATCGTGAATACACGTGAGATATTCCATAAAGAGTAAAAAATCGTCTTGGGCTGGTGTAACCGTTAGTAATGGCTATTCTGGTAAACATCAGGCATCATCTGTACCTATAATGAACATACTTATTAATTTTCAAAAAGATCGGCCAAGAACTTTCTGAGATTTTCCATAAAGAATAAAACCATTATGGGCCGCTAGTAACGGCTATAACGAGAAACTTAAACATCGGGCATCATCCGTGACCCATAATGAACACACCTACAAATTTTCAGAAGTATAGGCCACGTATTTTCTGAGATATTCCATAAACAAGAAAAACCTTTATGGGTCGCTATAGCCGTTAGTAACGGCTATAACGGTAAACTAAAATATCGGGCATTATTCGTAACCCATAGTGAACATACCTGCTAATTTTCAGAGAGATTGGCCAAGTACTTTCTACATATTCCATAAAAAAAAAAACCGTTTAAGGCCGTTACTGCCGTTTGTCACGGCTATAACGGTAAAATAAAACATCGGGCATCATTCGTGATCCATATGAACATACCTGCTAATTTTCACGAAGATCGGCCAAGTACGTTCTCAGATATTCCATAAAAGAAAATCCGTTACAGGCCGTTACTGCCGTTAGTAACGGCTATAACGGGTAAACTAAACCATGGGGCATTATTCGTGACCCATAATGAACATACATACCTTCAAATTTTCAGAACGATCGGCCAAGTACTTTCTGAGATATTCCATAAAGAAGAAAAACCGTTACAGGCCGTTACAGCCCTTAGTAACGACTGTAAAAATGGATAAACTAAAACATCGCGCAACATCCATGACCCATAGTGAACATGCCTGCTGATTTTCACAAAGATCGGCCAACTACTTTCGGAGATATTTAATAAAGAAGAAAAAAAGTTACAAACCGTAACAGCCCTTAGTAACGGATATAACGATAAACTAAAACATCGGCATTATTCATGACCCATATGAACATACCTGCAAATTTTCACAAAGATCGGCCAAGTACGTTCTCAGATATTTCATAAAGAAAAAAGCCGTTACAGGCCGTTACTGCCGTTAGTAACGGCTATAACGGTAAACTAAACCATCGGGCATTATTCGTGACCCATAATGAAGATACCTACAATTTTTTTTAGAAAGATCGGCCAAGTACTTTCTGAGATATTCCATAAAGAAGAAAAACCGTTACAGGCCGTTGCAGCCGTTAGTAAACAGCTATAGATGGGTAAACTGAAACATCGCGCATCATCCATGACCCATAGTGAATATCTGCTGATTTTCACAAAGATCGGCCAATTACTTTAGGAGATATTTAATCAAGAACAAAAAACCGTTACAGGCCATTACAGCCGTTAGTAACGAATATAACGGTAAACTAACACATCGGCATTATTCGTGACCCATATGAACATACCTGCAAATTTTCACAAAGATCGGCCAAGTACTTTCGGAGGTATTCCATAAAGAAGGAAAACCGTTACAGGCTGTTATAGCCGTTAGTAACAGCTCTAACGGAGTAAACTAAAACATCGTGCATCATCCGTGACCCATAATGAACATACCTGCTGATTTTCATACAAACAGTCAAGTACGTTTGGAGATATTCATAAAGAAGAAAAACCGTTACAGGCCGTTACAGTCGTTAGTAACGGCTATAACGGTAAACTAAAACATCGGGCGTTATTCGTAACCCATAATGAACATACAAATTTTCAGAAAGATCGGCCCAAGTACTTTCCGATATTCCATAAAAAAGAAAAACTATTATGGTCCGTTAGAGCTGTCAGTGACGGTTACAACGGTAAATTAAAACGTCGGGCATCATCCGTCGCCCATAATGAACATACCTACACATTTTCAGAAAGTTCGGCCAAGTACTTTCTGAGATATTCCATAAAGAAAAAAAAACATTATGAGCCGATATAGCCGTTACTAACGGCTTTAACGGTAAACTAAAATATTGGACATCATCTGTGACCCATAATGAACATACCTGCTAATTTTCACAAAGATCAGCCAAGTATTTTACGAGATATTCCATGAAGAAGAAAAACCGTTACCGGCCGTTACAGCCGTTAGTAAAGACTGTAACGGGGTAAACTAAAACATCAGGCATTGGGGTAAACTAAAACACCAGGCATCCTCCATGACCCATAATGAACATACCTGCTAATTTTCACAAAGATCGGCCATTTACTTTCTCAGATATCCATGAAGAAGAAAAAACCGTTACAGGCCGTTACAACCGTTAGTAACGGCTCTAACGGTAAACTAAATCATTGCACACATTATTCGTGACCCATAATGAACATACCTACAAATTTTCAGAAAGAACGGCCAAGTACTTTCTGAGATATTCCATAAAGAAGAAGAAAACCGTTACAGACCGCTACAGCCGTTAGCAACGGCTATAATAGGGTAAACTAAAACATCAAGCATCATCCGTGACGCATAATGTACATATCTTCTAATTTTCACAAAGATCGGCCAAGTACTTTCTGAGATATTCAATAAAGAAGAAAACCGTTACAGCCATTAGTAACGGTTACACAACGGTAAACTAAAACATCGAGCATTTCGTGACCCAAAATGAAGATACCTGCTAATTTTCAGAAAGATCGGCCAAGTACTTTCGGAGATATTCTACAAAGAAGAAAAGCCGTTACAGGCCGTTACAGCCGTTATAACGGCTATAACTGGGCAAACTAAAAACATCAGGCATCATCCATGACCCATAATGAATACCTGCTTTTCACAAAGATCTGCCAAGTATTTTCTGAGATATGCCATAAAAAAAAAAACCGTTACAGGCCGTTACAGCCGTTCGTAACAGCTATAACGGGAAACTACTAACATGGCTCATTATTCGTGAGCCATAATGAACATACCTACCAATTTTCAGAAAGATCGGCCACGTACTTTCTGAGATATTCCATAAAGAAGAAAAACCCTTACAGTCCATTACAGCCATTAGTAACGGCTATAAACGGGGTAAATTAAAAAAAAATGTGGGCATCATCCGTGACCATTAATGAACAACATACAAATTTTACAGAAAGATAGGCCAAGTACTTTCTGAGATATTCCATAAAGAAGAAAAAAACAGTTACAGGCCGTTACAGCCGTTAGTAACGGCTATGACGGGGTAAACTAAAACATCGGACATCATCTGTGACCCATATGAACATATCTGCTAATTTTCGTAAAGGTCGGCCAAGTACTTTCTGATATAATCCATTAAGAAGAAAAACCATTACAGGCTGCTACAGCTGTTAGTAATGGTTATAAAGGTAACTAAAACATCGGGCATTATTCGTGACCCATAATGAAGATAACTACGAAATTTCAGAAAGATCGGCCATGTACTTTCTGAGATATTCCATAAAGAAGAAAAACCGTTGCAGGCTGTTACATCCGTTAGTAAAGGCTCTAACGGGGTAACTAAAACATCGGGCATCATCCGTGACCCATAATGAACGTACCTGCTCATTTTTAGAAAGATCGGCCAAGTACTTTCTGAGATATTCCATAAAGAAGAAAAACCGTCGCAGGCCGTTACAGCCGTTAGTAACGGCTATAGCGGTAAACTAAAACATCGGGTATGATCCGTGGCCCATAATGAACATACCTACAAAATTTTCCAGAAACATCGGACCAGTAGTTTTGTCTGGAGCGATTGGAACACATTTTGACCACGAACACATAGACAGACAGAGATAGACACATAGATAGCATTTCTTCGTTCCCATTCTGAAGTTCACCCTGTTCTATGAGAACTGGGAGTACAAAAAAGATGCTAGGCCTTCAGTATCCGAAACTTATTTACGAACAGATACCTGTGTGCGTTGAAGAATCAGAGACAAACAGAACAAGCATTCACTGCAGAAGCTCTCTCTCTCTCTTTCTGTCTGTCTCTGTCTCTGTCTCTGTCTGTCTGTCTGTCTGTCTGTCTCTCTCACACACACACACACACACACACACACACCGCGCGCGCGCGCGCGCGCGCGCGCGCGCGCGCGCAGAGAGAGAGAGAGAGAGAGAGAGAGAGAGAGAGAGAGAGAGAGACCATGCACAAAACTGTTCTTACACACATTGTGAAAATATTTCACGCCAAGGTGTGGTAGTAAGAGGCACATGCGAATGGGTGCGCACGTTTGTGTGTGTACCCCATGTGTGTGTGTGTGCGTGTGTGTGTGTGTGTGTGTGTGTGTGTGTGTGTGTGTGTGTGTGTGTGTGTGTGTGTGTGTGTGTGTGTTGAATAGGACATAGGACATTTTTCTATCTTAAATAAGACATAGGTCATCTTGAACTTGTTTTTAAAAATCTGTGCCATAAAGCGCAATGTGTACATATTCACTTAGCTAACGTTTCATCCTGACATTAAAGTTTCACTTGAACCGACATTGGATTACCCGGAAAATTATGTTTTGCTCTGACTTCGTTGAACCTCAGTAGTGGGACGCATGCGACATGGAGGAAAAAAAAATCATACGTTACCGTCAGGGTAGTCTGTCGCACGGAAGCTGAGAAAGCCTACTGAGAAACTCTGAACACTTCAGTGACGCGCTTTCTTGCACCGTGCCAGTATCATGTTTCTTCTAAGCAAATGAGTGCCGTCAAGGATGACCCGACACCGCAGTTACAACAATTACTATTTCTCTTTATTTTTCTCTTTTAAAGACTTCCATGCTCTTTTGCTACCTTTGGGAACAAAGCTGTGAAGGAATAGCTTAAACGCCGCAGGTGGCTGCTTAAATACACCGCGCTACCGCTGTCAATAGTCGAGAGACATTCGATCCGAACAGGCGACAATTTAATAAAAACAAAACAAAACAAAAACTAGATTAATGAACAAAAAACAGGGTAAGTGAAAGGAAATTAAAAAAGGGGGGAAGAAGATGTAAAATGGGGAAAAATGCACCAGAAAAGGAAAAACAAACAAACAAACAAAACCAACAGACAATTCAAGCCTCTGTATGAAACGGTGGATGCTTCTGTTAATGGCTGCATCCTGACAATGGTCTTTTGTTCGCTTGGTGCCAGGAGGCGCTTGATCACGCGCGGCGCCAAAGTGACAAAAGATGGAAAAACGCCATTGTGACTGAACAGACGCATGTGTAATGATTGCGAGAATAAACGAACGAACACGTTTTCGAATACTCTGTACAGTCGAACAGAAAGGAATCAAACGGTGAATGAAAACAAAAATGAGGCTATGTAAGTAAACAATAAGTGAATGAATAGATATAGGTGACTAAATAAATGAATAAAGTAAATAACCAGCTAAACAAATAAATAATGTAAAAAAAAAAAAAGAAAAGCAGTCAAAATAAATATACAGTGAATACGTAGCAGCCTTTGTTGATAACTTTAATAAAAGAAAAAAGAAACAAAAAGAAAAAGAAAGAAAAGAAAGGAAAGAAAGATACAAAGTTAAAGAGATAGATGAACTGATAGATACGTAGAGAGAGAGAGAGAGAGAGAGAGAGAGAGAGAGAGAGAGAGAGAGAGAGAGAGAGAGAGAGAGAGAGACAGACAGACAGACAGACAGACAGACAGACAGATGTTCAGACTAAAAGATAGATAGATAGACAGCCAGACAGCCAGAAAGATAGATAGATCGACAGATAGATAGACAGACAGACTGACAGGCAGGCAGACGGGCAGACAAAGATAAAAGTTTGAGACGCACAGAAATAAAAATGAGCTTGTCACCTCTCTCTCTCTCTCTCTCTCTCTCTCTCTCTCTCTCTCTCTCTCTGTGTGTGTGTGTGTGTGTGCGTGCGTGCGTGCGTGCGTGTGTGTGTGTGTGTGTGTGTGTGTGTGTGTGTGTGTGTGTGTGTGTGTGTGTGTGTGTGTGTGTGCGTGCGCGCGCGCGTGTCTATTGCAATGCTTATGATCAATTATTGAGCACTTTTTCTCCAATGAACGCAAAGTACTGCACACACACACACACACACACACACACACACACACACACACACACACACACACACACCATATATATATATATATAAGTTTAAAAATATGATTAAAAAGGAGATTAAAAAAAACACCAACAAACTTGTTTCAAGCTCTCTTCAACTTTTGAATTCAGAGTTGCTAGATGAGGTTTGCATAATATCAGCCACTTTTCTGTAGAACATAGGTTGCATTTTTTAGAGATATTATTGTATGGTGCTGCTCTTTTTATAATTTTCCATGATATATTGTAGTCTATTTTTTTATCTTTAAGTTTCCAAATGTGTTTACTTAGTTCTGTTTGGTTTTTATATATTTTTCATTTTTGAAGGACTGTTTATGGTTTGCATATCTAGTTTTAAAATGGTTTGCAGTAATCCCTATGTATGTTTCTTTGTCACTATCAGTTGTTACTGTGGCTTGGTATACAATATTATTGTGTAAAGGCATTTATTATTCAGGGGGCATTGATCTTTTTTAGTGCAGTTACAAGATGTCCTTTTGTTACCCTTTTTGGCTGTGTTGCCTTTAGTTTTGTTAGATGAGTCAATTATGTTTTTGAGGTTGGGCATACATGAATATGATAGCTGATGGTGTTTTTTATTATTGAATATTTTAGATAGTACATGTTCTTTTGGAAATGATGTTATAAGAATTTTAAAGAATTCTTTTCCTACATTAGTCTTTTATTCTTCTTCCATCATATGGGGGATTATACCATATGATCTTCCTTTTTCTGTTTTTTCTTATTACTGTTCATGTTATTATCTGGGTTGTATTGTAGTTTGTAGTTGTAGCCACTTTTATTCAGTGCCTCTTGGTATCAACTGCTGCACTGTTGAATACTTTCTCGTTGCATGACAGGTTAGACAGTCTTTTGTTTATGCCATTGGGTATGGGTTTTTAGGATAGAAGGTGGATGGTTACTTTAGATGGGTATATCGTTAGGTTTTTTATATGGTTTGTATACATGGTCATTAAGGTCTAATGTTATGTCTAGGTAGTTTACTACCTTCTTGTTGGCTTCTACTACTGTGATTTTTAAGTTATGGCTTTGGAAGATTTTACAAAGTTCTTTTTTTCTTATTTTCAATGGTTTTTGGTTTATTGTTTAGCGCGGCAAGGCCGTCGTCTCTGTACAAGCCAACCTGTTTACCAAGTGTTTTCTGTATATTGAATAACATGAATAGTCCAACTAGTTCACATGTTTTCGGCACCATCATATGAACCCATTGTGACATCAAATGTGGAATTATTGCTGGTTTTTTTTTGTCCCAGTATCATTTACTACTGCTGTGGAGTAGAGAGTAGAATTTCTATAAAATGGAACCTAATGAATACTCTCAACTCCTCAACAAAAATATTCAGAAAAACTACAAAAAAACTGATAAAACCACATATGACAGCATTTGTAAAAAAGAAAAAGAACTTGTGCACCGTATGATCTAAAAATGATAGGATAGAAACAACAGCAATAAAAGAGCTTTTATAACACTTAAGGATCACAAACCTAATTTCCCCAACAACCCAACATGTAGATAATAAACCCATCCAAGTCTGAATTAGGCAAAATAAGCAAAAAAATTCTGGAAAAGTCTATAGAGGACATAAAATCAAACACTGAATACAACCTTTGGAAAAATAGCTATGAAGTTATCCAATGGTTCAAGGAAATTAACAAACAGAAAAACACAGTGTTCATCACTTTTGACATAGTGGATTTTTATCCATCTATAGATGAGGAATTGCTTACCAAAGCTTTAAAATTTGCTAACAATACACAAACATAACAGAGGCTGAGATGGAAATCATCTTCCACACTAAAAAAAACTCTACTCCACAGCAGTAATGATACTTGGACAAAAAAACCCCAGCAATAATTCCACATTTGATGTCACAATGGGTTCATATGATGGTGCGAAACATGTGAACTAGTTGGACTATTCATGTTATTCAATATACAGAAAACACTTGGTAAACAGGTTGGCTTGTACAGAGACGACGACGGCCTTGCCGCGCTAAAAACAATAAACAAAAACCATTGAAAATAAGAAAAAAGAACTTTGTAAAATCTTCCAAAGCCATAACTTAAAAATCACAGTAGAAGCCAACAAGAAGGTAGTAAACTACCTAGACATAACACTAGACCTTAATGACCATGTATACAAACCATATAAAAAACCTAACGATATACCCATCTACGTAGACATCAAAAGTAACCATCCACCTTCTATCCTAAAAACCATACCCAATGGCATAAACAAAAGACTGTCTAACCTGTCATGCAACGAGAAAGTATTCAACAGTGCAGCAGTTGAATACCAAGAGGCACTGAATAAAAGTGGCTACAACTACAAACTACAATACAACCCAGATATATAACATGAACAGTAATAAGAAAAACAGAAAAAGGAAGATCATATGGTATATAATCCCCCCATATGATGGAAGAATAAAGACTAATGTAGGAAAAGAATTCTTTAATTTCTTATAACATCATTTCCAAAAGAACATGTACTATCTAAAATATTCAATAAAAACACCATCAAGCTATCATATTCATGTATGCCCAACCTCAAAAACATAATTGACTCATCTAACAAAACTAAAGGCAACACAGCCAAAAAGGGTAACAAAAGGACATCTTGTAACTGCACTAAAAAAGATCAATGCCCCCTGAATAATAAATGCCTTTACAATAATATATTGTATACCAAGCCACAGTAACAACTGATAGTGACAAAGAAACATACATAGGGATTACTGCAAACCATTTTAAAACTAGATATGCAAACCATAAACAGTCCTTCAAAAATGAAAAATATAAAAACCAAACAGAACTAAGTAAACACATTTGGAAACTTAAAAGATAAAAAAATAGACTACAATATATCATGGAAAATTATAAAAAGAGCAGCACCATACAATAATATCTCTAAAAAATGCAACCTATGTTCTACAGAAAAGTGGCTGATATTATGCAAACCTCATCTAGCAACTCTGAATTCAAAAGTTGAGATCATATAAACAATTGCAGGCACAAATGGAAATTCTTGTCAACACACCATTCCTTAACACACCCTCCCTGAACGCACCCCCCAAAAAAACCAAAATTGTAAAAAGATACAGGCCACGTGAAACACATGCAGACTCACGCTTTACACACACACACAATATATAACACCGGTAGCGTGCCCAAAATAAACACCCTGAAGAGAGCAGAGAGCTTGAAACAAGTTTGTTGGTGTTTTTTTTAATCTCCTTTTTAATCATATTTTTAAACTTATGTCGCTCCCTTCCCGGTTGAGCATTTTTAGAGTTCTTGCTGGCTCTCTACTTTTATTTGTGATAATCGCTCCTTACGTTGAGCACTGTAGCCCTGACAGAACCTAAATTTAAAATGGAAAATCAACTTTGGGCAGTCCACTAAAATATACCGTTTTCTAACCCACAATCTTACATCAAAAAAACTAATAGAGCAGACTGAAAATTTTGTGCGCAACATGAGATGGAAGGCGTTCTTCTTTCTGAACCCTGATGCAAATGTGAAGATAAAAAAACATACGGTTTTAAGTCATGGAGATCGCCACCTATAATAGAGGAAATGAAACCTTTTGAAGACAATATGAAAAGACTAATAGCCAATATTGAATTCAGAAAATCATACAACAATTTCCAAACAAAATTACAAAATGAAATAAAACAAATTCAAAATGACAAAAAGGTATTCGTAAAGGCTGATAAGACAAGCAATTTTCTATAAATGGAACCTAATGAATACTCTCAACTCCTCAACAAAAATATTCAGAAAAACTAAAAAAAAAACTGATAAAACCACATATGACAGCATTTGTAAAAAAAGAAAAAGAACTTGTGCACCGTATGGATCTAAATGATAGGATAGAAACAACAGCAATAAAAGAAGCTTTTATAACACTTAAGGATCACAAACCTAATTTCCCCAACAACCCAACATGTAGATTAATAAACCCATCCAAGTCTGAATTAGGCAAAAGAAGCAAAAAAAATTCTGGAAAAGTCTATAGAGGACATAAAATCAAACACTGAATACACCTTTGGAAAAATAGCTATGAAGTTATCCAATGGTTCAAGGAAATTACACAACAGAAAAACACAGTGTTCATCACTTTGACATAGTGGATTTTTATCCATCTATAGATGAGGAATTGCTTACCAAAGCTTTAAAATTTGCTAACAAATACACAAACATAACAGAGGCTGAGATGAAATCATCTTCCACACTAAAAAAAAACTCTACTCCACAGCAGTAATGATACTTGGACAAAAAAAACCCCAGCAATAATTCCACATTTGATGTCACAATGGGTTCATATGATGGTGCCGAAACATGTGAACTAGTTGGACTATTCATGTTATTCAATATACAGAAAACACTTGGTAAACAGGTTGGCTTGTACAGAGACGACGGCCTTGCCGCGCTAAACAATAAACCAAAAACCATTGAAATAAGAAAAAAGAACTTTGTAAAATCTTCCAAAGCCATAACTTAAAAATCACAGTAGAAGCCAACAAGAAGGTAGTAAACTCCCTAGACATAACATTAGACCTTAATGACCATGTATACAAACCATAAAAAAACCTAACGATATACCCATCTACGTAGACATCAAAAGTAACCATCCACCTTCTATCCTAAAAACATACCCAATGGCATAAACAAAAGACTGTCTAACCTGTCATGCAACGAGAAAGTATCAACAGTGCAGCAGTTGAATACAAGAGGCACTGAAAAAAAGTGGCTACAACTACAAACTACAATACAACCCAGATAATAACATGAACAGTAATAAGAAAACAGAAAAAGGAAGATCATATGGTATAATCCCCCATATATGATGAAGAATAAAGACTAATGTAGGAAAAGAATTCTTTAAAATTCTTATAACATCATTTCCAAAAGAACATGTACTATCTAAAATATTCAATAAAAACACCATCAAGCTATCATATTCATGTATGCCCAACCTCAAAAACATAATTGACTCATCTACAAAACAAAACTAAAGGCAACACAGCCAAAAAGGGTAACAAAAGGACATCTTGTAACTGCACTAAAAAAGATCAATGCCCCCTGAAATAATAAATGCCTTTACAATAATATTGTATACCAAGCCACAGTAACAACTGATAGTGACAAAGAAACATACATAGGGATTACTGCAAACCATTTTAAAACTAGATATGCAAACCATAAACAGTCCTTCAAAATGAAAAAAATATAAAACCAAACAGAACTAAGTAAACACATTTGGAAACTTAAAGAAAAAAAATAGACTACAATATATCATGGAAAATTATAAAAGAGCAGCACCATACAATAATATCTCTAAAAAAATGCAACCTATGTTCTACAGAAAAGTGGCTGATATTATGCAAACCTCATCTAGCAACTCTGAATTCAAAAGTTGAGATCATAAACAATTGCAGGCACAAATGGAAATTCTTGTCAACACACCATTCCTTAACACACCCTCCCTGAACGCACCCCCCAAAAAACCAAAATTGTAAAAAGATACAGGCCACGTGAAACACATGCAGAACTCACGCTTACACACACACACACAATATATAACACCGGTAGCGTGCCCAAAATAAACACCCTGAAGAGAGCAGAGAGCTTGAAACAAGTTTGTTGGTGTTTTTTTTAATCTCCTTTTTAATCATATTTTTAAACTTATGTCGCTCCCTTCCCGGTTGAGCATTTTTAGAGTTCTTGCTGGCTCTCTACTTTTATTTGTGATATATATATATATATATATATATATATATATATATATATATATATATATATATATAAAGAGAAGAAGAAGAAATAAATTGCGTAATTAACATCGGCAGCTCCGTCCTCTGACGATTGAAAAACAGATCTAGCTCCGAAGTGAGACGACTGCAGGCGGACGTCTGAAGAAATCTGAAAAGTAATGTTGGCGCAAGGAAGGCTTTGAATGAAAACGAGGCTGTTAGAAGGGAGACAATGTGTGAGTTAAGTAGCAAGGTTTATATTACTGATAGGAATACTAATAAAGGTCAAAATATTGAAATAATAAATTAAGACGGGATTACTACCATTTTTGGTAATAATCAGGCAATGGCAGTTGAGTATGGGAGAAAGGAGAGTGGGTTAGAGGATTCTTAAACAGCATGGTTGCCGTGGCAACAGTCTTAGTGGCGATAGGGATGTCAGTGCTAGTGATGGTAAGATCAACACTAACAAGTGTATTACTGATGATACTGCTAACAACTATTGTGAAGGTAAAGGTCATAAAGCCATGATACAGAAATATATATTTAGAAAATACAGTTTTATAACAATCATAATAAATAAAATCAAGAGAAAAAAATAAATGAAACATAAATTGTAAAAAATAAATAAAAAAAAAAAATAGTGGGAGGTATGGTAGTATGGGTGTGTGTAGGTGGAGGATATTACAGGCTGGAGCTGCAGAAGTGGAATGGTACATACTACTTTTGGATGTTGATGCCATGAGGATGCAGGGTGCCAGTTTGGCAATTGGCAATAAGATTCCTACATAATGCCTTCTAAGTTGTCACTCTTTGATTGCCAAAGTGCCAGGACTTTGACATGGTTGATGCTGCGCTGGGCGTGGTTGAAGTGTACAGCGAGTGTTTTGGGCCGAATATGGCGGATGTCGGCCAAGTGCTCCGAGATGCGCGTCTCAAGTGTGCGAAATGTCTCACCTACATAGTTCTTACCACATAGCTGGCAGTGGATGGCATACACAATGTTGTGGCTCTGGCAGGAGAAAGTGCGTTTAATGGTGAATGAGCCATTGGAGCCACGTAGGCTGGTGTCTGGTTTGGTGAGAGAGCAGATTTTGCAGTTGGGTTTGGAGCAGGGGAAAGTACCTGGTGGCTTAGGTGTGGAGATTTTGTTCAGCCTAGTGCGCACCAATAGGTCTTTGAGGTTTTAGTCACGTTTGAAAGTGATCATTGGTTTGGTCTCAACGGCAGGTTTATGATTTTCTACTATGTGCCCGTTAGATCTTCAAGATCCCGCAGATGGGCAGAGTGTGAGGCTGGAAGAGAAGGCAGGTGGTGGGTCTGTCTATCTCTTTGGGAGGTTAGTTTCCAGAGCAGATGTTCTGGATTTAGCTGCAGTGCGGCTGAGAGCATCATTAATGATGGCACTGGGATAGCCACCGTCGGTGAAAAAATCAGACATTTTGGCAGCTTGAACAGAGAAATTTTCTTCACTGGAGCAGAGTCTGCGTAGTCGAAGGAATGCTGAATATGGAATGTCGTCTTTAGTGGATTGGTGGTGGGAAGATGTGTAGTCCAGGTATCAGTAGATTTATAGAAGACTGAGGTTTTAAGCAGTCCATCTTTGAGGGAAATAGTGATGTCCAGGAAGTTAAATGACTGTGAAATGGTATAGGTCAATTTGATGGATAAATGGAAGGTCTGAGCAAAGTTGAGGAAATTGCGAAGGTCATATTCTGGCAAGGATGTGGCTCCCAGTCCACCATCTATGTATCTTTTGTAGAGCTCTGGTGTTGGGCCTGTGTAAGAGGTTAGTAGGCGGTGTTCTAGGTGTCCCCATGAAGAGGCAAGCATAGAATGGTCCCATTTTGGTTCCCATAGCAACACCACTGATTTGTGAGAATGTATGGTTGTTACATTCAAGGTATTGAGAGTGAGGACTAGTTCTGCAAGTCTGACCAGTGTAGCTGTGGGAGGGTGTTGTTGGCTAGGGGGCCGTTTGTCAAGAAAGAATGCGAGGGCTTTCGGTCCATCAGCATGACAGATGGAAGTGTAGAGAGAAACGATATCAAGTGTAAAGAGGAGGCTGGGTTGGAAAGTGGGATCTGTGCTGTATGAATTAATCATGTTGAGTGTGTGGGTAGTGCCTTTGAGGTATGTGGGGAGGCCTTGTACTATGGGTTGGAGGAGAGAGTCTAAGTACTGTGCAATGTGTTCTGTTGGGCAGCTGCGTGCAGACACACAATGGGTCTGCCAGGTGTATTGGTTTTGTGTATTTTAGGAAGCAGGTAGAAGGTGAGTTGTTTGGTGTCTGTCATTATGAGGAGTTTGGCTGTCTTTGGTAGAGAGGGGTGATGCTGTGAGTGGTGTATGCAAATGTGTCTGACAGTTGTCTGTGTGCTTCTTTTATGTACAACTGTTTGTCTCAGACCACTTCTGCAGCACCCTTTTTCATATCAGTAATATAATTATCATCATTGCTACCTTGACTCACACATTGTCTCCCTTCCAACAGCCTCGTTTTCATTCAACGCCTACCTTGCGCTGAAGAGATCAGAGCTAAGTGAAAAACGCGTTCATTTTCGTTGTCCTATTTGTTTGTGTCTTGCCTGAAGAAGACCTAAGAGGTGGAAACGCGTCGTGGTTTGTCATGTGACTCGTTGTTCTCGTTTCTCTTGGCGGTTCGCTAACATTTATTTAAGATTTGACTGAAAAACAGCCACTGCTCACAATAGACATATGTACACTGCAAGATCTCTCTCTCCTCTCTCTCTCTCTCTCTCTCTCTCTCTCTCTCTCTCTCTCTCTCTCTCTCTCTCTCTCTCTCTCTCTCTCTCTCTCTCTCTCTCTCTTGTACAGTTTATAACGATATCAGACAGAAGTCTCAACTTTTCAAACAAATTGCGACAGAACATCATAACCGATAAAGTTTGTTGTCTTCTGACAATAATAGGATAAAAAACTTTACTGGCTAAGTATGTTGCAGAGGCATCTAATGCTAGGTAAAGAATGCCCCGTAAGAACTTCTAATGCTTGAGTTGTTTGTTTTCGTGTATTTCGCAAGCTCGATGACCTTCTTAAGAAATGGTCTTGTTTTCTTCGCTAGTATAGGCAATCATGAGGCGTACTGTGATGACTATTGAGATATTAATAAAGAAAGGAGAAGAGAGTGGATCTCATTATTTCTAGATGCATATTTGTTTAGATATTAGCGACTAGGTTAACAAATGATGTAAATGGTCGTTGTGGGGCTGTGCTGGTGGAAGCACAGGTAATATGAAGTCTGGACCAGCATGAATTTCCTGATGTTATTGGTGGAGGGACGAGACGGGCACCTGGTGATAGGTGGTGTGAGTGTGAGGATGGTAATCTTCTCTCTCTCCCAGAGTTTTCCTCTGCCCTCTGTGTGTGTGCAAGAGCGGGCACGCGGGTTACATCT
>JADBJO010003369.1:72500-75000 GCA_016801955.1 Conus betulinus
CAAATACAAAGATGGACAGAAGTAAATAGAAATAACCTCGGTTTAATTGAAACAAAATTGAACATGAAATGCAGCAGGGGAACAATAACAATAATCAATAAACAACTAGGGTAACTCTTGCTGCCATAAAAAGACTCACTCATAGTAACTTTTATTTAAGACTGGCACAGCCTTTTAAACTTGAAGAAAGTCAGACAAATGCAAACACGAACAATCTCATAGAAGAGGAAAACAAGCGCAGGCCAACAACCGCTCCGCCATCACAGTAATGATTTGGCAAAGATTTGAACTTAGGATGGGGGGGGGGGGGGGGGGGGGGGGGTTAAAATGAGAACAGAAAACTTAGAAAATATGTTATAAACATGAAAATCCTTCACTAGCTGCATGAGGGAACCATCGTAATCCCTCTCAAAGACAGATCTATATGTATTGCCTGCTCTTAGGCGTTTCGTCCGCTGGATCGAACTCATCAGGGAGACACGGCTGGTGTGTCTGTGCTCCTGGCGTCAAACAGAGACACACACCACAGTCCATGATACTGTAAAATGAGACAGGGAACAGGGAACAGTAAACTATAAACAAGTAGTGTAGCTCTTGCTCCCATAAGAAAACCTATCTCAGAGTAGCTTTATTCAAGACTGGCACAGCCTTTTAACTTGAATAAAGTAATACAAATACAAAGAAGAACAATCTAATAGTGGGGGAAAACAAGTGCAGGGCCAACAACCCCTCCGTCATCACAGTAATGACTTGACAAAGATTTGCACTTTGGGGGGGGGGGGGGGGGGGGGGGGGGGGGGGGGGTGAAAATGAAGAAAATGGGAACATAAAATTTAGAAAATAATATTCTAAATATATTCTAGATAAAACTCTTCACTAGCTGCATTAGGGAACCATCGTAATCCCTCTCAAGACAGATCTATAGATGTTGCCTGCTCCTAGGCCTTTCGTCCACTGGGTCAGACCCATCAAGGAGACATAGCTGGTTGTGTCTGCACTCCTGGCGTCAAACAGAGACACAGTCCATGAAATTTGGTGTTCTCAAATGAAACAAAATGAAAGTGTGGGGAGCAAAAAAAGTTGCTGACAAACTAAAGACATTATGCAAAGAGTATAAAACGTAGGGGGCAATCTTTGAGCCCACGCTTGAGGATCCACCCAAGGATGCAAGGGAGATCAAAAGACATATCCCCCGCCCCCCTCCCCCAAGAAGCACGACACAAAATTACACAAGGCAATCTACATGTGCGCTCGTTTTCCAATAATGGAAAACTAAAAAGGTAAAGGCCTTTAACGTTCAATATAAATAAATAAATGAATGAATGAATTGACATGGGTAAACGTGGACAGGTAAAATTAAAAAAAGAGAATGCTACCTTTTGCGTATGTGTGAATGAGTATTACTATGGTTTCTGGGACAAAGATTAGTTTACCAAAAATTTGAAATTTATTGATGATGAGGAAATGCTAGTCTGTCACTGGATTAAGCGGCGTGGGATCATTAGTTAGGTGTTAGTGTAACTGTGATCACACGAAACTTGAATTATGAAACTGTATTCGAATCGAGATCTACATTCGGGAACGGATTAGTCAGAGGAAGCCAATTAGATCTGCTTCTTTTGTGTTTCGTTGCCACTCACATTCCTTACTGCTAATCACGTATCTTTATCGCAATTAAGAAACATGTCTTCGACGTTTGTGCAACTAAGACAATGACAGAAAAATGGATCACTAAATTAGTGAGAAAATAACTGAGTATTAGCAGCCCGCCAGACGAATAGAACAGACAACTGGCAGAACAGGCACGATACGTTTTGAACTTGAAGTCTTCTGATGGCAAAATAAATACGAGATGATGAACCCAAAGGGAAGTAAAACGATGAAAAAGCAATAACTTGTGTAGGATGTAAACAAAGGGTTTTTTTGTAAATAAGTGGAAAGTGTAACGGGACTTTTCCATCTTTTTAGCTTGGCATATGTTAAAAGTAGATACAGAGGCAGAAGATAGCATAAGGACATAGCAGAAAATGAACAGTAAAAAAAATACATCAACTGAAAATGAAATGACAGGAGTTGGGGTCAACTGAAAATGAAATGACAGTGGCTGGGGTCAACTGAAAATGAAATGACAGGGCTTGGGTCAACTGAAAATGAAATGACAGGGGCTGGGGTCAGCTTAAAATAAAATGGCAGGGGCTGGGGTCAACTGACGATAAAATGGCAGCTGAAATGGAGTGGTGGTCGCAGGAACAGAGAAAGCAAAGAGCGACGTGGTAAACACAGGAGTTGAAGAAAGAAGAGGATGCCAAGAGCAATACCACAGGCCAACCAGGCTAACAGGAGCAGTGGACTGCGTGGAAAACACACTCTAAAGAAGTCCTGGCTGGAATAACATATTATGGCACATGGCACCTCCTAGGATCAGCGTCATCCTCAGCTCTGTAAATGAACTCCTGCCATCGATTTCAAACTTGCTTAATTAAATGGGGGACATGTCCGT
>JADBJO010003369.1:80000-85000 GCA_016801955.1 Conus betulinus
CTCCATACCTTTCCTCTCACCTCTCCTCTGCACGCTGTAGGAGATCAGAGATTCTTTCCCTTCACTTCTAAGTGGTCCTCTGCAGACACGTGTGGCTGACCAACACATCATATTCCCCACATTTATGCTGTTGTGCCGTCTTTTTCATATTTGCACGTCCACATGTGATTATCACTGTTACCTCACCTCAATATTGCCAAAAAACGTTCTCCTGAACTATCACTGTTGCTCTCACATCACAAATGAAAAGATGAGGGTAACAGTGATAATGACACTCATTTTTGAATATTGAATACCATTATGTTTGAACTTCTTTGGTTTATTTTTGTTGCTTTTTTAGTATTAGATTATTGCACATTATATTAACTGAGGCTGCCATGGATGTGATGAATGTGATGAGATGTCAGTCAGACTTGTTCCAAATGGCACATATTTATCTTATCACATGTGTTAAGCACTGTTACGGATGTAATGGGTCGTGTCTGCGTGTGTCTGACTGTCTCGACTCTGACACAAGGGTGGAGAACAAGGGGGTAGACACAGCCACCCAGCTCTGACCCTCAGAACGTGGCAGCCCAGTCCCCTTGAATCCAGGGAACACTTCTACCTGGGGGAAAACTGACTACCTACCTTGATTATCATGACTACTATTCATTACAATCACAACTACATTCATATTCATTAGCCACATCACATTCCATCAAAACGTGGGACAAACATCAGCATATTCTTTCTTCACCACTACAACATTCCCTTTTCTGGACCTGTTACTGGTTAACAATTATGGTCTAACCCTTATTTTTCACTCTAGTATAAAATGAAAAAAAAAAATAAACGGTTGAAGATACCACACACGATCATAACTGGGGACTGGAATTCATGGTTGGCCCTGTACTAGATCACTAAATCATAGCATGTTCACAATGTCAAAATACATGGAAAAGTAGAAGAAATATTGAGAATAATTAGTTAGTAGATATCTTGAAAGATCTAAATTAAGAACTTCAACGTTTAACTTGTAGAAGAAGTAACCCCAATACAACGAACCAGGCTTCATATTTTTCCTTATATTAAACAAAACTTGTAATTACTTTTCTATAGCAAATATGTCATCTGACTATAGATCAGACCTTTCAGTAATAACCCAAGAAATGGTAAGATCTTTGGCGAAAGTAATAAACACTTTTTGACAGTTAAACCGTTCTCTGTTGAGGGATCAAAAGTATGTGAATGAAGAAACACAAACCTACTGAAAAAAAGTTGCAGCTCAGTATGTAGCTACAATTTATAAAAGAAATAACTCAAAAGATAATAAAATGGATGATGTTCAGTTCACGATTTCTGACCACCTTTTTTGAAGATGTGCTTCTCATGAACCTCAGAAGCAAAAGTAATTTATACACTACAGCGAAAAAGGAAAGATTAAAACTTAGAAATTGAACTGGAAAACAAAATAGATCTTATAAGTATACAGAGAAGAGCTACATTTAGAAACTATTGAAATACCTGAAAAGCGAAAATGACTCCCTGAGTTTTTCGTTTTCATACTTCTCATTTGTACAGTTAAAGAATTCCAACTTAACCTTTGACATATATCCCTGTACTTCCAATCGATTGATTAAAAATCTCCTCTCTATAAATTGATATATTTTTTTCTCGCTGTAGCATACCTTGTTCGCATTATATGATATTCATTAGGAGAAGCCTTATACGTAGTCTGACATCTGCAGATTAATTTCCATTAAAGGGATATTATTCCGTTGAGATGCTGTTGAGCAGAGTGTTACCATATAATGCCATAAATTACTTTGTTTTAATTCATCTACATAGTGATTTTCCCCCATAAACTAAAAAATCTTATTACCGAACCGTTTTTTGTAGATTTTTTTGGTGGAATTTGAATGCCAGTTTTAAAAAAAAAATGATAACGTGATATGTGAATATTAGATTTTCTTTGATGAATGATGTTTTCAAGTAGGTGTGAACATTTGCGACTACACATGTCATGTATCACACTATATAAGTGCATTCAACCACTTGATGAATCTACCCATCAGCCAGATAATGGAAATAATTAAACATCCAATTAATCAATCGTATCCACAGAAATCTGTATAAAAAAAGAAATAGTAGAATGTTACATAGGGTTGGGGTGGAGCCGTTCTTCGATGCTGCGAGTTTCTCTCAGTCCGAACCACACGGTGAGAGCATAAGTGTACTGGAACAGCTTCAAGACTTCTTGCCATTCCCGACCAGTCTCCAAACTGGCCAGGGGTGTTCCCAGCAGGCGACAAGCTTTGTTAGATGTCGACCAACTCATCGAAAGCGAATACCATTCAAAGATGTAGCAACCCTCTCCAGCTTGAATCTGAAAAAAAAGTCATACCAGGAAAAATATTCATGGATTAAAACAAAAAGCCAGACACGCCACACAGGAAACACAGATCACACTTCTGTCAGCTTTTGTTTGGTTAGAAGAGGGAATCGATCAGACGGATCAACTTTAGACGCCTTGCTGATGTTTCGCCACTGCAACATTAATATACGATGACTTTTGAGAATGTTCTGAAATAGCTACACTGCTTTTCAGGGTGATTAGCAGTCCTAGTGTTGTAGCCTGCACAGCTGAATTCCTAAGATGTGCGATGTAGGTATTTCCTGGGAGAAAAACGACATTCCACTGTTTGAAGTGACAAATGAACTGAAGAGGTTTCAGAGGTGAACAGTGCATATGAGAAAAAAAGAAGAAAAGGTGGTCAGCTTGGCGATGATATATGCATATGGATAACCACATTTTATAACAAAAACATAAAATCTAGCATCACAGTAAATGGGACATGTATCTCGAAGCTTTAAAATGAATACAGAGAATCAGGGAGACCCTGTTTCACCCAACCTGTTTGTCTTGTGCTCAGAGTTGTAGGTCACACAATAAGAGAAGATGAAAAATAAAGGACATTACTGTCCTTAACACTATCTTCAAAACAAATCAATTTGCAGATGATATGTCATTTACACTGAACAGAAAAGAGGATTTTTATGAAAATACGTATAGAACTCTTGTGTCGTTTGAGGAAAGTTCAGGACTAAAACTTAATTTTGAAAGGACTGTTAATGTGTCGCTAGGTCAGAAAAAAAAAAAAATCAGTGAGCAAATACTCACCAGAAAAGAATACAAAATAGAATTCCTCCAAATATAAACGTTTGGGTATATATATATATATATATATATATATATATATATATATATATATATATATGGTTCACGACTGACTTCTCAAAGTGACTGAAATTAAAGCAATTGACAAATCAGCGGAAAGAAAAAGGCTGTTCGAAATTTGGTCCAAACGGATTTGCGCACCCCTCGGTATAATTGTTATACTTGAGTCGCTTATTCTCTCAAAACTTACGTATTGATACTGATCCCAAATCCCATGGGAAGCGTAATAAAACAGTCACAAAACATGTGTATCAATTATGAGATAAAAAAAAAAACTAGATATGAGAAACAACAAAAGCACTCCATAACACCGACAGCGGTGGTCTAGGTGTTCCTGACACAAGTTTTTACCCAGGCCTTAAAATGACATGGGTGAAAACGATCTTCACAAGAGCATCAAAATGGAAAAAGGAGCTCTGTATCGATTGTCCCGAAATTGACTCGTTGAAAAGGAGTGGGTCTTTGAGATTATTTAGAAATCAAGGAAAACAAATCCTGGAAAAGTGTGTTGGTAACTTATGTGAAGTTTTCCATACCGGTAGAAGAGGCAAAAGAAGTATGAGCAGAAACCGTTCTTTGACAAGTTTAGAATTGATAGTAATATGTTTTTCTTAAAAAAGTGGAAAAAAAACATCCCTGTTAACAAATGCCTTCATACTTCAACTTAAGATTCTCTGAAGGTGGGAAATAATCTAAACAACTTTGTTTTGCGGGACAGATTCTTCGCCATGTAAATTGTTTGACCTAAGGATTGTCTTCTCTTCACACATCTGTCAGGCTCACCTCTAATATGATATTTTCCTAAGCATTTTACTTTGAAGAGGCTTTTGATTCTCTTAATGTTGTGTTTGTTTGTTTGTTTTATGTTTAAAGTTCTTGAATCCTATGCATTAGGAGACAGTATAAACAAACGAATGCGACCACTTTACACCATTAGGGCCCTATCAAATCAGCTTGGAAGCTGTCTGGTTTCCGATAGAATGGTGCCGTAGGCACGGAGACCCTCTTCCATTTAAATAAAAAATGTCTATCAATTTTGAAATGATTTTGGTTTATTTTTAGCAGTTATACAGGCATGTTTTGAATATGGTGACAGACCTGGTATGGCTCTTTGTGGTCATTGGGCTAAAAGCAGTATGACACAGCATGCGCAATGCACCTACTTACAGTTTCAACACTTACATCTTAGTCTAATTTTATGTCATGACTTTATTCACGGACACAGAAATCTAAGAGAAAATTGTATTAGATCTGGCTCTTTGTCCCATGTCCCCTCAGTGTTATAATTCATTGTCTTTGTCCGCCATTTGTCAGTGGCAACGGTTTCTCACCAAGACCCAATAAGCTAGGCCTATAGGCCTACTGCACTTCAATCATTGTCGTGTCCCTGTAGGAATGCTGGGGGCTGTTTCCGAGGAAACAGATTATCCATCACCTGGAAGTTCTATATGAGTAGCTTCCTCTTTTCTCTTACTGTCCTTTACTTTGGTTTTCTCTCTTGTTTCTAGTGTTTTCCTGTCTCCTGTCATGGTAATTGTCTTGTTATTCTGGTAATTTTTTTTTTATAATGGCATTTTATGACGTGCCAGCTTAAAAAAAATATTTTCTACTTTCATTTGTTTTTTATTCCGTAGATTTACTCTTTTATATATATATATATATATATATATATATATATATATATATATAGAGAGAGAGAGAGAGAGAGAGAGAGAGAGAGAGAGAGAGAGAGAGAGAGAGAGAGAGAGATTGAGAGAGAGAGATTGATTCACATTTCCAT